>CAUYPK010037391.1:0-44480 GCA_963574355.1 Loris lydekkerianus | reverse complement strand
CATATGTCTGTAGGCCATGCACCTGTCTTCTTCAGAGAAGTTTCTCTTCAAGTCCCTTGCCCAGCCTGTGATGGGATCACTTGTTCTTTTCTTGCTTATATGTTTGAGTTCTCTGTGGATTCTGGTTATTAAACCTTTGTCAGAGACATAACCTGTGAATATCTTCTCCCATTGAGTATTACAATTTTAATATAGTTTTTTCCTTAAAATATGTATATTACTTTTTACACCCTCCTCTATGTGTGTATGTGTGTGTATATTCAACCACAAGGAAAGAATGAAATCTTGTCTTTTTTCAGCAACATGGATGGAACCGAAGGCCATTATCCAAAGTGAAATAACTCAAAAACAGAAAACCAAAAACCTCATGCTGTCACTCACAAGGGAGAGCTAAACAAGGGGCACACCTGGATATACATAGTGTAATAATAGCCACTTGAGACTCCAAAAATTAAGAGAGTGGGAGAGGCGTGAGGGATGAAAAATTATCCATTGCGTACAGTGTACACTATTTGGGTAGTACGTTCACTAAAAGCCCAGGCTTCACCTCTATGCAATGGATCCAGGTAACAAAATTGCACCTGTGCCCCAAAATCTATAAAAACAAAACAAACAAAAAACCTTTCATGCACTTTTTTAAAAAGATAATTTATTCTGTGTGTTGTCTCAAAGTCTCGATGGGAGGCTGAGTAAGAGATAACTTGATAAAGGCTGATGCCATGATGTCTAAAAATTATGTCTTATTGTGTTTCCATGCCTCTATTTTAAATAACGGGCCAATAGTTTTTAATCCAAAGGATGGACTCTGGATTTGACAGGCTCACAGTAGAGGGATCTGTAGGGTAATGGGTTTTTGTTCCCTTAAAGGTTCCTTGGGGTCATTAGGCCACCGTTCCTCCCACCTAATTCTGTAACTCACAGGGGACTCTGGTACCAGGCAGGGGACTTGGCTTCAGTGCAGCAGGTGGGCTGTGCATGGTCTCTCTGTGGCCAGAGCTGTTCCGGAGCTTCTTAAGAAGCATTGACTCAGTGCTACCTCTACTTTGCTGCCATTGCAAAATTTGCAGACACTTAGGCGGCTGCTGTTTCCCTCCAAGTCTCAACTTCTTTCTGTTTCACAGTGAAGGCACCATTAGGTGCAGCTAAAGTAGCAAACATTGGGCTAGCCAGACAGTTTCACGTGAAACCTCTACTTTTCCTTCTCTACACTAGACGCCTTTCAGAGTGGGAAGTTACCAGCCTCGGGATAGATGATCTTTTAAAATCTTAGTCTTTCAAAAGCGTTTGAGGGGCATGAACATGAAATAGAAAAAGACAATCTGGGAATCCCTTCTTTCTCATGCATTTGGCTGTCTGCTTGTCTGACTTCCAAAACAGTTGGAGCTATAAATGTTAAATTTGGCTTAAAGAAGTCCTCAGTGAGAAATTCTACCCCAAGTTTTGAAAAGGAAAAAAAAAAAAAGTTAAAACACGTATTAAAAGTTAATAGCAGCTAAATTTACAAGTCTGGGCATGTGGAAATTCAGCACTTCACTCGGCTAATTTGCCAAGGTGTGATTTACCCACACAGTTCATAAACACATTCAGATTCTCAGAAAGAAATAAGTGGTCTTCTTGAAATTTATAGAAGCTGGAAATATCAGTTCCCTCCTTCAGGGAGTTTATAATCCAAGAAGGGGAAAAATCATGATATATAATTTGTAAGTGGACATTGGTGAAAAGGAACCAGTGTGAGGGGTCTAATTAGACATGGTGGCTTACAGGTTGGGGTTTCTTACAGTCAGAGGTGAGCATCAGAATTATTTAACTGTGGGGAGGATTTGACACCTTTAGTGGAAGAGCTGGGAGCTATTTCGATGACTTGAGCTGTTTAGAAGGGTTTAGGTTCTTAGAGCCTAAGGATTAACATGGAAGAATGTAACTGAAACAGGTTTTATGAGGGTGGCTTGAAGGCAATGTGGAGCATACAGATGTCGAGGACGTAGCAATTGGTAACTTACACCAACTCAGAGTCAAAAGACATGACTTTGTTCAGGGGAGAGTGTAGCGACATTTAGAGAGGAGAGGAAACTTTCCCCTGAATACCAAAGCATTGTGTACTTCAGGGAGAAAGCTTAGAAACTCTAAAAAAATCAATCATTAAAGATTGCTTCTCATCTCACCACTGAAACACAACCATTATTAATATGTTCCTATGCATCTTGTTTCTTTTTTTTGTACATATGAATAATTACTTCATTCTTTTGAATACGAATGGCACATTCTCAAGACTATTTTAAAAAGAGGAGAAAAGAAAAAGGGAAAAATATGATTTTTAAATTTACTTCCTTCATTTAACAATATATCCTCAGCATCTGGAAAGAGATTTCTGGAACAAACAGAAATCTGGCTCAAGTAGGGAAGGACCTGGAGAGAGGGAAGCTGGGGACAAAGAAACAGCAAACCAAAAGCTCCATATAGGGTCCTCAGTCTGATGGAAATAGGTATGACAGGGGCAGACCTTATTCTTTTTCAAGCTGTAAATAGATGCTATTCTAGAGGCCAGAAAAAGAATTCAGAATCCAACACGTCATCTAGGTTTCAGTTCCTTCCCTTACAAACTAAGTACCCTTGACAAATTCCTGCACATCTCTGAACCTTAGATTCAAGAAAATTGAGCCTTATGTTTTGAGTCAGAGCCTTAGATGCTTTTGTACACACATTTTTATTATCCTAACAATAACCTTGTTGAAGGGATTGTTAGCTGTATTTTACTGGTCGGTAAGTAGATGTTCCTAACGTCCCATTTTCCCAGCATAGGGCAGAGCCAGCACCCAAACCTGATCACTTCTCTCCCCGCCGTGTGAGGTGCTTCTTTCATCCCCTGTGTATAAAACAGAGCTAAGATTACTGTCCTCCCTCCCTCACTGTGTGTTATTAGATGTATGGCTGACTACATGTAAAACTTCTTGTAAATGGTCAAACACAGCAAACAGATTTTGGTGCTTACGACCTCAAATCAATTTTCAAACCCTTCACTTGAATACACGCTCTGGTGTCTACAGTACCTTTTAGACTCACAAGGTCAGACATTAAGTTCAAGAAGTTCTGCACTGATGCCAGCCTCTAGTCCACCCTTCAAAGCACTTTTTCTAGGATGAGTTTGTGAAATTCATTGTCATACCTCATACAAAGGCAGCTCTGATGACCATTTCAGAAAAAAGAGTTCCAAAATGTCTTTGAAGGGTGGACCTAGCTGGTGGTCCGTGCCCAGCTTCCCAACAAGAGTGCTTTGAAGGTGATCGTAATGATACTTAGCAATGAGGTATGTAGCACTTTTTCTAGGATGAGTTCACAAACTGAATTTCCTGACCTCATAATGATTTATATATGCCTAAAGAGGTGCATTCAAGTCACATGAGTGTGAGCCTAATCTGGCACAGTAGCGTGCAGTGGCCCTTCCTCCTCTCCTGTTCTCCCCAAAAGCTCTCCATTGCTACTCAGTAAAAGCTGGTGCCAGTGTGCATACTGACGGCAGACCGAAAATCTCAGCAAGTTACCACACAGCGTCTGCTGCTATGTGGACAAAATAAACCACATTCCACACCACATCCAGATACTGTGAAGAAATGCGAAATGATTTTTAAAAGATCGTTTTAGATAAATAAAACTTGAGCTAGCAAGAGAGGCCCTTTCCAGATGTCCAGCCACCAAACCCCAGGTGCAAGTGAATCAGCAGACAGTGTCCTCTCATCCGAGACAGTGCAGGGCCCTGGTGTCCGCAGACAGCCAGGCAGTGGCTGAGCTCACAGCTATGCCTTCCTTCTGATGTGGCCACGCTGGGGCTGATTCAGGAAGAAACACTGCTTCTCATTGAGTCACGAGCCTGTCCTGGAACTGTTTGGGGCTTTACTTGGATGACTTGCTCAGTATCCAGGGTCTAGACCCACCCCAGTGGGCAGCTGAGTCCAAAGTGACAGAACAGGTGGTCAGCCAGGGGTGATGGTGGGTGGTGGTGGTGTAGGGTGGGTCAGTTACTGTTCAAAAGGTTCAGTCAGTGCAGGAAGGTTTTGGAGAATGTAAAATTGACCTAACCGCAGACACAAATCTAAGAGAGACATTTTTTATTAAAGAGCCTTCATCTCTGTTCTCACCTGATCTTTTTTATGAGGTGGGATAAGACTTAGAAAGTGACCGCCCAGGATCATGCAAGGCTGATTTAGCTTCATGAAATTTTTCTTTAAAGTTTGATATGTATTCACCAACCCACAGTCTAATGAACCTGCCCCTTACTTCAGGTCAATCAGTGTGTCTTTTCGCAAATACTTACTCAGCTTCCCAGAGTCAGATGATGGTGCCTGAGAGACTTAGACTCTGCCTCCTATAGAGGAGAGACACTGTTGTAGTTTTCTATTGTGGTGTCATAAACCAACACAACCTATGTGTGTCTTAAACTAACACACATTTACAATCTGATCTATAGATAGAAGTCTGGGCAGGGCTTAGCCTGAGCATGGTCCTTTGGTTAGGGTTTCTCAAGGAGGCAATCAAGGCATTGTCCAGGGCTGCTCTCTCTCTGGTGGTGTTGGGTCCTCCTCCAAGCTCCCAGGTGGTTGGTAGCAATCAGTTCCTTGCACCTGCAAAGCTCTTGGCAGCTTGTTTTTTTCAAGGCTAGCAGAGAGTGTTTCTGACTTCAGGGTACATCTAGGCCCTCTTTCAAAGGGCTCACCTGCACAAGTTCAGGCCCACCCAAGATGCAATCCTTTTAACTCAAGGTCAGCTGATTGCATCAGCAAAGTCCCTTCACTTTTCTTTTTGCCACATAAAATGCACAATCACAGAAGAGCCATCCCACCATGGTCACAGGCCATGTTCACATTCAAGGGGAGGGGATTTTACCATGCCTTTGTCCCAGGGGATGAGAATCTTGGGGCCATTTTAGAATTCTTTCTACCACAGACACAAAATAAGTAATCATGGAAAAAAAAAAATTAAACAAGTACAACTCTGCAAAACTCAGGCTCTACCTCCTCTGAGAGGTTGGGGGAGACTTCCTGGGAGATGCTAGTGAGCTTTGCACAGGCAGGCTGCTAAGATAACAGGTGTAGGGAAGGTGGGGGCAGAGCCAGGGGGAGTGACATTAAGTGCCTTAACTAATGTATTCCTTAGATGCATTCTCTGGACTACTCCACTATACACAAATATTTAATTTCTGAAAGTGAATTTTGCATGTGAACGGAAGCAGGCAACATTTCCAAAGGTCTCCCCATTCTACTTCTTTTACTGGAGAATGCAGGAGTATCTGCCTGTAGCAGGGTCTGAATTTTTCCTGTAACAGGGAGACGAGGAAAAACAAGACAAATGTGAAGAGGAGGTAGTACTGGGTGGTTTTCATGTATAATTTGTGAGCTGGAAAAATATCTGTAAGCCTGAAGTTGCGGGTGGTTCCATTACCTACAACACCAACTTAGAAAATTCAAGCTTCGTCTTCCATCTGTCTTTGAGCACTAAAGCAGCCCTTTGGTCAGATTAAATACAGAAAAAAAAATATTTTTTTAACGTGATTAAGCAGGAAATGGGAATGTTCTGGTCAGCGCTTTGAGAAAACTAACAGATGGGAGCTTCATGCCCACCCCTTAATGGATATGAGCTGATTTTGGCAAAGGGTTGTGACATCCCTCGGGCTCCCTGAAGTACCCCTTCTCCTCTCATCTCAGTAGCCGAATTCAACTTGGTTGCTAAAATGGGGGGTGGGATTATGAAGTAATTAAAAATGACCCAAAACTTGTGCCTAAAATATGTGCCAAATTTAAAAATGAAAAGACTTTTCCATTTGACCAAATTATAGATCTCCTCTCCACCAAATTTATTTTTTGTGCTTAGTACAAGTTTTGATTAAATGTCTTCTATAGAAAAGATTCCAGAATGATGAATTAGAATACAAATGTTTGAAAGCTGAAGTGCAAACATCGCAGCCACTAACCAATCAGCAACTTCAGTGGAATACCAGCATGCTGCAGAGGTGGTGAGATCTCCCTTCACCTTGAACAAGTGGTGTATTTTAGACACTTAAAGGCTGTAGCTGAAACGCTGATATCATGTCACTCTCTGGAAGAACACAGTAAGTGGATGAATCACCTTCGCCAGGTGACCTCTATGTAAAGAAAGGCTTCTATGTTGGAAGAAAGGTAAAATAACCCTGGAATAACAAAATAATTTCTCCACAAACCCAAATGGCCCCATTTTTTCTCATTGGGTTTCACAATGTTTCTTTTCCCTTTTGCTGAGTAGTCCAGACCTTGACGTCCCCCTGTCTGCCTCAGCCACCCATGAGAAATCAACAGGATCTTAGAACGGCTGAGGACGACAGGCAGGCAGCCTGTCTTCTGGATCTGTTCTCTGTGACTAATTCATAAACACAGGGTTATGAGTCACCTCAGATTCCCTAAGACCCTGATGACCATGTTAGGTAGGCAAGAGGAGAGACTCTGAGACCGAATTCAAGGGCAGAAGGTGGCTCGGCCATCTCCCAGCTGTTCTGCCATTATTTTAAACACAGTTTCAGCAGGCACCGTTCCCTCCTATGGACATTTCAGGCATTCTTGTCTTTCCTACAATGGACCTCATTTACCAAGTTTTCTTTTTTGCTCCCCCAATTCACCTGATCATAAAAATTCCTGGGGTGTAGTCTCAGGATTTTCTCCCAGAGATTCTGGTTTTTAGATTAGGTCCAGGCCTCTGTGCTTTTAACAGACTCCCCTGAGAAATTCTTATCACAAGGCAAATAGAAGAAACATTCTGTACAGGGATGTTTAATTGAGCAAATTTCCATTCTTTCACTCCCTAGTAAGATTTCACAGGGAAGTTGTCAAGAGGAAAAGATATCTGACAGCGTATTTATGTTCCAAGCAATAAATTTAGAAATAGAGAGTACCATTTCTTTCCTTTGTCTGATGGGCATGTCTGAATCACAAAATTTTGAAGCAACTTAACTTCCAATATAATTAACTTCCCAATTATGTAGTAGTCTTCTCAATAAACCTCTATTCATTCAACAAACATTTTCTGAGCACCTACTATGTGCCAGGCATTGTCTTGGCACTAGGGTTGGTGGTGGAAAGACAGAGCTGGCCCCTTCCCATAGGGGACTGTACTTTAGTCCCTTTTCAAATCATAGTCTTAATAGATTACTAATCAAAATATTGTATGTTCTTTTTAGATAATATCCTGTAAAGCATAATGTGAAATCAAAAATGTACATCACTCACCTCTCCTAGATGTTGGTTGAATGCCTACCATGCATCAGATTCTGTGCAGGTCTCCGGGATACATCAATGAATACATCAGGCGAGGATCTCTGTCCTCACAGAGCTGGTGTTCTAGGGAGGGTGAGATACTAGGCAATAAAGCTAACAAATTATATAATGCATCATAAGGGTGTTGATACTGTGAAAAAAAATTCAAGTAAGAAAACAGGAATTGAGCATGCAAGAAGTTATGGTAAGCGTCATTGTTAAGGTCATATTTTAGCAAAGACTCAAGTAGGTGAAGGATTTCACCAAGTGGGTTCTGAGAGAAGAACATGTTAGGCAGAACCAAGAGCTGGAACGGAGACCCAAAGTGGGAAGGGCTCCTGGGTATTCAAGGAGTAGCAAGTGAGAGAGAGAGATGACCACAGAGCTAACAAAGTCAGGGGGGCCTTGTTGGCTGTTGAGAGTGAAATGGGGAAGCATTGCAGTTTTCTGAGCAGAGCGTGACCATGACGTGATATATTTTAATAGGGTCATTTATGGCTGAGAGTTGAGAGTAAGTTTTAGTAACTTTACATTTACTAAAAAATGTAAGTGGTTAAGTATGGAAAACCATTTTGGATGGCATATGTGTGTTCCTGAGTACGACAGAGTCCCTTTCAATGTTTGCAAAAATATATGTGCAGGGATCTTCGCTAGGGTGTGGTTAGCAGCAACAAAATATCAAAGTAGCCTGACTATCCATCAACAGGAAAACAAATCAAGAAATTATGGTTCACGCACACCACGAAACACTACCCAGAAATTAAAAGGAATGAACTAGTGTTACTTTATCTAGGTGGATAAATCCCTCAAGCATAAAACTAGAGCAATAAAAATCAAGCTCCACAAGAACAGCTAAAATATGACATCAAGTTTAAAACACCACAATGTTATTTCCTTTATGGCTATGTATGTATTTCTTAAAAATTAAAGTATCAAACTAAGAATACCCACTTTGTGATAATAATTACCTGTGGGGAGGCGGAGAGGGAAAAGGATTTGGGGAAGGGTATAAAAAACCTACAGTGTGTTAGCTACCCCCCCCCCCACGTACACCAACCCCATAAAATAGTCCCAAATCAAATTCTGCAAAATACCGAAATGTTAAAGTTTCTATGTTTTTCACTGGAATTAAATCAATAAAATAAATAACAAATAAAAATATGTTTTTAAAATCAGTAACAGCAAAAAGAAGAATAATTCTGTTTTGCAATATATCTGGTGATTCTTAAGTTGATTTCTGTGTCCACCTACAAAACAGAAAATATAGTATTTATATTTTCCATGAGGTTTTGTTTTGCTGAAATTTTCAATAAAAACTATCCCCATGCTGAGGTTCAGAACGTGACACCCCAAAGCATGGCGTTTTGCCATGTCGAGTACTGAAGGCCTCGCAGGCAAGGTCTCTCTGGCCTTCCCCCCTCCTGTCTCCTACCCTTCTGTCTCCAGAAGAGAGTCCTACAAGCTGCAGTTCCTCTTTCCCAAAGCAGATCATTGAAACTAGAAATCCCCTTTTCCAAAGTAAGTCATAAAACCTAGAAAGGTCACTCTGTGCTTTTTCCCATCCCCCTTAAAGATCCTCATTCCAGAAGGGGTCCTGTTCCATATGCAGGAAGAAGAAATGTTCCACAGAGATGCCCATGAAGATCTGAGCAATCAGGACTTCCTGGGTTTCCCCATTCAGTCTGTTACCACCCGGCGTCTAATGACATTTCTACACATTTCTTGGTCAAACTGAAGCATAACAATAGTGTTTTGTCTGAGTCCTTGAATCTTCATCTCTGCACCATCCTGTGTCGTGTAAAACTTAGATTAAAGAAATTCATTCTGCTTTTCTCCCGATAACCTATTTTTTGATAGAGGAATACTCACCCTTAGGATGAGTGAGGAAGGTGTCACACCTTTCAGTCCCTCCAGTTGTAAATACTCTCCTTTAACCCCCCTGCCCACTACTTGCATACTAGTTCTCTTGAGTTTTAACAACCTTTATGTTGGTGGTGGTGCATATCAGACAGTGGAGTTGAAGACAATATTTGCTGATGTTACTGCTTGACTGCAGTAGAAAGTTCCCTAGCCAGGCTCTCTTGTATTCACCGTGGGATTGGCAATTAGTGCCCCAGTCCTAACGGCTCAGGTAGCTTTCTTCCTCTGCTGTTTGCAAAAGCAAGCTGGGTGGTTTAGGGACCTTAACTTTTATTTGGATAGCTCTAATGTTGTTAGCAAAAGAGCAACCCAAGCAAAGTGTATTTTAACAAGAGACAAGTATGTTTGCTGTAAAATATTGATGATCTTTTTTTTCTTTCTCTCTGTCTCTTTCTCCTACTTTCTGTAGAAGAGGCTTCTTTTAAACAAGTGTTTTCAGATTGGAGTGTGTTATGGCAAAGAGCCCGGAAGAGGTGGATTTAGTGCATTGAAGTTCTGTTTTCAATTATGTAGAATCCACGAAACCACAGGCTTAGGTTTTAGAGGGCCAATTTAAGCGTTTGCCTTTCCAATGTAAATGTATAAAATATAAGCTGTTCAGCAGTGCGGGGGTCGTTCTCGGTGACATGGGTCTCATCCCTCCAGCGTGCTGCCGTACAGGCTTATCACAAAAACAGATTTATGGGGTCTTCATTAATATGTCTGCAATCTGCCTAGACACCAGGATAAGCAATTCATTTTTCTCTAAGCTATTATCCACCATACATATTCAATTCAATATATTTCATTATGCTAATTTTAAAAAGAAGATGGATTTTTTTTTCTTCTTACCCGTTCACATTTTTTCTGAGACAAAGAAAATCTGTTACTATTACCAAGGCTTTATTAGATTGTTATATAAGAGTTACCAATTTAATATAGGAAAGTTTCTGACTTAAGATCACATGACACAGAGAAACAGTGTGGTAGAGACAATTAAAGGCAAAGAGAAAAGAAAAGTGGAGGAAAAGAAAATATATCTATGGCTTGCAGAGCTCTGGCAGAAGCAGAAATGTATGGGTCTTATGCTGGGCCTCATCCATGCCAGAAATAATTCTTCTTTTTTTTTAGAGAGAGAAAGTCTTACTTTGTTGCCCTCAGTAGAGTGCTGTGGCATCACAGCTCACAGCAACCTCTAGTTCTTGGGCTTAGGAGATTCTCTTGCCTCATCCTCCCAAATAGCTGAGACTATAGGTGCTCGACACAATGCCCGGCTATTTTTTTGTTGCAGTTTGGCCAGGGCTGGGTTTGAACCCGCCACCCTCAGTATATGGGGCCGGCTCCCTACACACTGAGCCACCCCATGCCAGAAATTCTTTACATTGGCTTGCCAGCAGAAGAACATGTTTATGCAAAAATAGACCTAGCTCTTTATTTGCAACAATGTCCACTGTTGGCTTATAGTTGTATATTCTCTTTCTCTCTCTCTTTCCTTCCTCCTACCAAGTCTAAGTTTATCAAGGTCTCTTCCAGATCAGATTATGGCTGAACGCCATGAAAGTCACAATATTCTTTTGTGTTTTCTCTTGCAGCTTGGTAGAGAAAGCAAAGACTTTGCATCACAGGTCATTGAAATTATCTAATATGTCTGACAGCATCAATTTCCTCTTGTGTAATGAGGATGATAATACTTATCTCATTGACCTGAATATTGCCTGGACAAGCCAATGGTAATAGTGAAATTATCTAAGTGCTACTGTGATGTTTACATTCTCAGTTGTATTATACTGCTACTAATCAAATCATGACTGATAATTTATTTCAGTTAGCATGCAATGTATAGGAAAGTTGTTCTACCCCATACGGTAGCCACTAGTAAATGTGGCCATTGAAATTAAATTCCAAATAATAAAACACAAAAACAAAAAAAAGACAATTTCATAAAAAATTACACTAAATTAAAATTAAGTAATATAAAAGAATCAGTTCCTAAGTCACATCAGCTACATTCTAAGTGTAAAAAGCGACATGTGTCTAGTGGGAACCATATCAAGTAGCATAGACATTAGAACATTTTCATCATGTCAGAAAGTTCTACTGGGTGGCATTGGTCTTAAGTTTTAAGGGATGGATTTTTAGTTTCCATGAATAAAGTACTATAAACAAATGCCCTTCCTAACTGGCAGCCTGTACCCATGCATTAAACGGGGTGCAAATTCCTTTCACAAGTTAGAAACTCAGCTATAGTCTCTATAGCAGCAATCAAGAGCTATATAATTTTTTTTTAAAGGTGAATTTTCTGTAGCTCATTGCAACAAATCCTAGAGTAATAAAATGTTCTATCCACCATAAAAATTATTCTCTAGATTTGTACAGTGGAAACTCATTTAAATCTAATTTACTGTGACTTGGAGTTTAAGACTTAGGATGAAATTAATGAACTGCTTTTGGTTACATCATCTTCATGGATTGTCAAACGGAACCTACACTGAAGTCACTGAGGACAGGTCAGCTTTAGTCCCTGGACTGCAGAACGGAATGCTTGCCCCTGCCAAGTAAATTACCAGATAACAGACAGACCACATGAGGTGTGCAGTTGGCATTTCTCACCCACTGCCTAGGTCAGCTTGTGTGACTGTTTGGATGGAGTGTTTTACACGGCATGGACAGCCTTCAGGGGAATTTAAGAGCCAGTGTGAATCAGGCTCAGGGCAGTAGTTTCCTTTGTCTTATGCTCATGTGCCTCGATACTTCCTTATTACTCTTTTAGATTACAAATAAATGAGAAGTCAGCCATTTGTGAACACCATTTATGGCTACAAATAAATGTTATTTGGCAACAACACATGTTTTTATGTTTCCCACTTACATAGATTTTAAAAATCCATAAATACCAATGTAAGATTTCTGACCTTTATGCTTTGAAACAGAAAACTGGCTTCTACCAGAACAGAGATACAGATAATGTCCCGATCCATTTGAGGATCTTCCCAAGGCAGGTCCCACTCTTCTAAGTCTGGGATCTGAGACAGCAAAGTGAGCTCTATCCAGGACACTGTGTTCAGATGGTGGGATATGAAAAGAACTTGATGTTTACTTGTAACAGGTGGTCCTCTTCTTAAAAGAGGGCTGGGATACCAAAGACTTTAGTTAGGTTGCTGGGGAGCTATCTGAACCAAAAAGGAGATGGTGAAGAAACATAGATAAGGAGGTTTTACTGAAGAGTTCACCTGCTGAGTCAGGAAAAGGAAAGGGAGGACGTAGTGTGAAGAGGTGATTCAGTCCGTGATGATGGGCTTGGTTGTCCCCTTTTGGTAAAGAGGAAAGAGGTCTGAGAAAGGTATCGACAAAGCAGAGAAACTTGGAAAGATTTCCTGAGAACCTGGAATGATATTTTCACAGCTGAAGAAAGACTCTAACACGGAGAAATAAACTTGAGATTAGCAAATCTGGAGGCCACTGAAGAGGATTAGGAAGAAGTCACTTCTGAAAGCTAGCTAATACTAAAGATGGTTGGCACTGAGTACTGATGATAAGGAATTAGAATTAAGGATAATTTTAGCTCACTTGCCTTCCTTAACATCATTAATCATCATGGAAATGCAGACAGAAGGGCCCTTATTATAAAAAGTCAAAAAACAATAAATGTTGACATGGATGGGATAAAAAGGGAATACTTACACACTGCAGGTAGGAATGTAAATTAGCACAACCTGGAAAACAGTGCAGAGATTTCTCAAAGAGCTAAAAATAGATCTCCCGTTTGATCCAGCAATCCCACAACTGAGTATCTACCCAAAGGTAGATACCTTTGATACATAGGTAGATACCTATGTAAACAAGAACAATTTGTTCCCCTAAATCTATCAAAATTTTTTTAAAAAGAGAAAACACAATATAAACACCACCATTTGGCTGGTAGAATGGAACTTTTTTACTTCTAGCCAGTGAAATCTTAAAGATTGTTTACCAAGGAAAGGGAAGGGAAGAAAAATGTCATGTGAAACACAGATTTGTATTTTTTAGTCCTATTTGTCAACAGAGAATTAAAAAGATATTCTAAGTTCTGTACAAATAGTCAAAAATTGACTATTTTCTCAGGTTGACTAGACTGAAAGGAAGAAGAAAAACCAACTTGCTGGGCGGCACCTGTGGCTCAAAGGGGTAGGGTGCTGGCCCCATATGCTGGAGGTGGTAGGTTCAAACCCAGCCCCGGCCAAAAACTCCAAAAAAAAAAAAGAAAAGAAAAAAAGAAAAACCAACTTGCTCAAAAAAATATAAATTGTTGGTTGGTGTGTGGTTCTCATGTAAACACCAGACCTCCTAAGGGGTCACTTTAGTATTTTTTTTTTTTTTTTTGCAGAAATGGTTTAATGGAGATGAATTTCTCCTAGTTAATAAGACATATTGACCCAGGAAGACATTTTGATGAAGGCAAAATTAAAGCCACTACCTTCTTCATGAAAAAGAAAAGGAAACATTTAATGAAATGTTATCCCAACAACTATCATAAAGATCTGAGTATTCACTAAAAGAAGGTGGGGATATTCAATTATATTTACGCATTTCTTAAAGAATTTTGGTTTCGAAGAAGCTCTGATGATGATGTGAGAAGCAAAATTATTAAGATTACAGGATGTGTCTTGCTTGAAAGAAGAGTTTCTAAGATGTTTATTTTAATAACAAAACAAACAATTTCAATACAAAAGTTTCAAGAATACTATAATGAATATTAAGATACCCACAGCCCAGATTATCTTTTTAAAAAACAAAACATGGCAGATACAGTTGAAATCCCCTTCCTAACTTTATTGGTTCCATTTCCCTTCCTTCCACCCTAGAGATAATTCTGTTCTGACATGGAATGTTATATTTTTGTACTTGTACTACACATAGAGTTATTTGTATCTATAAGCAACACAAAGTTTTTTATGCTTTTGAATTTTATATAGAAGATACTGTCCCAGGAGCATGGTTACACATGCAGATTTTTAATACCCAATTTTTTTTATTCTTAAGATTTACATCTATTTATAATTTCCAATTCATTCATTTTAATTACTAAATCATAGCCTCTTGTATAAATCAACAATTCAATTCAACAAAAAATATTTACTGGGCATTGTTTGAGGTGCTTAGGATACAGTGATAATTAAAACCCAGATTCCTTCGTGGATTGATGGTCATTTGGGCTTCTTCCATGACTTAGCATTATGCATTGGGCTACAATAAATATTCTGGTACAAATATCTTTGTTATAATGTGATTTTTGGTCTTTTGGGTGTATACCTAGAAGAGGAATTGTAGGATGGAATGGCAGGTCTATTTTTAGATCCGTAAGTGTTCTCCAAACATCTTTCCAAAAGGAACGTATTTCTTCTTAGTAAAGTATCTTGAGAATGGAAGAAAAAGTATCCAATGTACTCAGCCCTACTATGAAAGCTATAACCCAATTATAACCTAAAAATATGGGGAAAGGAGAAAGAGAGGTGAGGGGAGGAGGCAGGATGAGTGGAGGGAGGGTGATTGGTGGGCCCACACCTACGGTGCATCTTACAAGGGTACATGCGAAACTTACTAAATGTAGAATATAATTGTCTTAACACAATAACTAAGAAAATGCCAGGAAGGCTACGTTAACCAGTGTGATAAAAATGTCAAATGGTCTATGAAACCAGTGTATGGTGCCCCATGATCACATTAGTGTACACTGCTATGATTTAATATAAATAAATTAAAAAAAAATAAAATAAAATAAAACCCAGATTCCTGTCCTGGAAGAACTTGCTTTGTAGAGGAAGAATTTATGGAAAATTTTAAAATTAACATCATAAGCATGCTATAAGTTATAGCGCATGTCAGATGGTGTTGCGGGCCATAAGAAAATAGAGTTGATCTTTACAGCTTGGGAACCACGCATGGGATGAGATAGGGTTGCAATTCCAGGTAAGGAAGTTTAATATAGGCCTTTTACTGTTTTCTCCCATGTTTATTGGTAGGGGTAAAAACAGGCATTTTTTTTTTATTTTTTCCTGAGTGTTTTGGGAGTGCATCTTAATTTTCACCCTTATATGTGGATCCCTATGGAAGTTTTTATGGTCCATTATTTCCCTTCCAAGAAACACAGTTGACAGCATTCTCTCTGATTCACCCAGGCAAGTTTCAACTTGCTGGGCTTACGGGTATTGCTGAGAAGGCTTCGTTTGTTTCTGTCCATGCAGATTTTACATTTCTTAATTTTTATGTACCTCAAAACTTTTATAATGACCCACACACATGTTAGCTAAAATTTTTAAATAATATCGTTTCTGAAGTTAAAGACTTTTTTTGATTTTTTTTGTTTGCCAAGCATTTTTTTAATTATCAGTAAATTCTTAATGTTACCAAACAAATATTTTTCTCTTTCATTGAAGTAACCAATTTTTTTTTCTCCATTAATCTGTTAACCATGGTTGATTTTTACCTAGATTTTCTGATATTAGCCTATTTTTCCATTTCTGGAATAATCCCCTCCCCTTTGTCATCATGATATTTTAAAATACTCTGACGAATTAATTTTCTTAACATGATATTTAGAGTTTTTGAAGTACCTTTGTTTATATATGAAATTGCTCTGGTCTTTTTTTGTGCTGCTTGTGATTAGTTTTTACGTGAAAGTTCCTATAGACATAAAATACAATGGGGAGCATCTTGCAGGAATTATCTGTTTATTAAGAGGTCTTTTAGAACTAGTTTCATTTGATACAGATAAGGAAAAGAATATTGATTACTGATTTCATTTTGTTTAATGGTGATTAACTGATTTCCTGGGGCTACAATAGCAGAGAACCACAAGTTCAGTAGCTTAACAAAACAAAAATCTATTGTCTTACAGTTCTGGAATTCAAAAAGAAGTCTGAAGCAACGTGTAAGGAGAGCCATGCTCTCTCTGGGGGCTTTAAGGGATAGGCTCTCCTTGCTCTTCAGCTTCTGTGCTTGCTGCACCCTGGGTGATACTTGGCTCATAGCAGAGTCACTGTGGTCACATAACCATCTTCTCTCTGCATGTCTTCACATGGCCAATGCTCTTGGGTGTAGGCCCTTTGCATTCAAACTTCCCCTTTCGCTAAAGACAACAGCCACATAAATAGGGTTCATCCTAATCATTTCATTTAAGGTTGATTACGTCTGTAAAGATCTCCTTTGAAAACAAGATCCCATTCTGAGGTACAGGGGATTTGGACTTAAATGTATATTTTTGGGAGATACAATTCAACCCATAATAAATGGTTACTGCTTTATTCTTATTTTTCTACTCCTTTAGTCAATCTCATAGTTTACCTTTTTTCTGGAAATGGGTTCTTTTCACTTAAGTTGTCATGTTATTGCATAATATTTTAATGACTAAAATTTTAAGTTCAAATATTCAATCCTTCCTTCCTTCCTTCCTTATTTTTTTGAGACAACCTTGCACCTTGCTCTGTTGCCCCAGGTAGAGTGCAGTGGAATCGTAGCTCACTGAAACCTCAAACTCCTGAACTCAAGCAATCCCCTTGCCTCACTGTCTTAGACTTCCCAGTAGTTGGTAGGTACAGGGACACACCACCACACCCAAGTGGTTTTTCTATTTTTAGCAGAGATAGTCTGGCTCTTATTCAGGCTGGTCTCCAATTCCTGAGCTCAAGTGATCCTCCCACTTCGGCCTTCCAGAGTGCTAGGATTACAAGCCTGAGCTACCACACCGGGCCTCTGGTTTTTCTTGATGGATCTTGCCAGAAGTCTCTTTAATTTTTCTTCTCAAAGAATCACCTTTAGTTATTATTGATTTCCTTCAGTATTTCTTGAGTTCCTTTTCATTTTTTTAGGGAAAAATCTTATTAAAATTACTTGACTTTGGCATGCAATAAATTGCATGTTTCAACTCTATGATAGGATACATTTTGAAATATAGATTTGTGAATTTGTGAAACCATCACCACAGTTAAGATAATGAACCTATCTATCACTTCCCAAACTTGCTTCATGTTCTTTATAATCCTGCCCTACCCTACTCCACTGTCTCAGGCAGCTAATCATGACCTGCTTTCTGTCAAATTAGAATTATTTATTAGAATAATGTATTAATTAGCATAATCTAAATAATAGATTATTAGCATTATCTAAATAATAGATTATTTATTATAATCACAAATTATAATATTTTCTTACAAATGGAATCATATTTTGTACTCTTTTTGTCTAGCAGATTTCAATCAGGATAGTAATTTTGAGATTTATCATGTTAAATCTCCCACATCTTTAATTTATCTTTCATAATTTTCATCTGTTTGTTCTTTCATGTTCATTCCTGATGAATTCCTCAGGACGACCTTCCAATTCACAAAATCTTCACTTGTGTATCAACTTATTTGGCCAATTGATTGAATTCTTTTAACTCTTTACTATGTTTTTCACTTCCAAGACTTCTAATTGACTCTTTTTCTCATTCACCTATTATTGTTTTATTACCGCCTGTTTGTTTTATTAAAGAAATAAGATCCTTTATTGATTTTATTGATTCTTCTGGAATTTTTTCCTTTAAGCACACAAATTTTCAGATTAAAAAATATCATTACTATTTTAAACTTAATTGGATTTAATTAATCTCCGAATAGCTGATTTTGCTGACTCTCTTCCTCAGCGTTTTATTTTTCTCTGTGTATTTGAGCTCTTTGGCTTGCAAATTTTTCTCCTATTACAAGTTTTCTTTCTCTTCATCCCATCCCACCATCCTCTTCCTATTTAGGAGTTGTGCATACGAGACCTTTTAATTCAGCACCAGTTTAAGGAATGTTGAAGATTGAGTCACCCAGCCAATGGATGGTTTGCCTCAATTTCTATTTGCTAGGCTGTATCTATGTGTATACAAAAGGAAATTCAAGGCACATTCTTAAAGGCCATATTGACTGAAATTGATAGTTTTGTCCAATCAGTGGCCACTTTAAAGATAATTATTTGGGAGGGTAATGCTGTAATTATTTTCAGAATCAAGTCAATGTTAGAATTTTGAAAATAAATGATTGCTAGAATTTTGTGGAAGCAATTTTATTTTGCTCATTGGACTATCTCCAGAGATTTTTCTATTTTCCATTTGCCTCCATAAGAACAAGATTTCCAATTTCAGTCTTGACAATTTTGTTTACAAATTATGGACGAGAAGCCTTATTTATTTCAAGCTCATGCTATCCAGGGCATCTAGGGGGGTAGTGAGGTTAATTACTGGCATATCTAAAGTCCAGGGAAAGTCTGTTTATTGTGAGGATTTCCACGAGAGGATGGGACTGGGTATTGAGAAGGTTGTTAGATATTTTTTATTTTCCCAGTTGTCCTAGAATGAGAGCCAATATGTGATAGATGTTCCTGCAGAGATCCGAAGGGCCAGCACCATACAGGGGGAATGGCATGTAAGCTGCTTGGGGCTGAAGCGTGGTGTTAGAATTCTCTGCATGTGAGGAGGGGCAGCCTGTTTAATTCAATTGCTTCCTTAGAAAAGCAGATTTCCTAGAATCCAGTAGTGCACCCCTGATTGAAGAGTCTAGAGCATTTTTTTTTTTTTTTTCATTGATTTCACAGCTGGAAAGCTCCCAAGTACAGGCTTGGGGCCGCTGAAATGCACAATTCCACTTACAGTTTGACTGATCATGCTCAGGAATAATTCCCTCAGGATAAGAGGAAGAGGAGGAAGACTGTTACTAAATCACCCTGAGCTGGATCCAAAGAAATACAGAAATTATATTTTTGAATATTTTAATCTGAACTAAAACCTCATGGGTGATACATTGGAAAATAACATTTCTTTACAGTGAAAATGTGTTTGGCAGTTCCTCTATAGACAAAGTTCAACTTTAGGGCAAGGAAAAAGAAACCTTCATTATGTAATCAGATCAAATTATTGGTTATGGAGAAGAGTTTCTGGTTTGGACCCCATCTGTTACATGAAATAGATATTAGATCTGTTATGCTGCCAGTGCCATTCTGATCACAGCAATTCTTTATTTTAAATATTTTCACCTTGCAGATGTTTTCCTGTGGGTTCTTATTTAGATATTGTTTGTAAGATACACAATAGCATGATCAAAGGTGGAGTTGACCCCCTCCTCATTTTTCAAAATATTTGGAAATAAATAAAGAAAACCATTAATAATTCTATAAATATAAAGAGGTCTTTTTCTAAATTCATAGGTAAAGAGGGGTAGGAATGACAGGCAAAAAGGTGAGCCAGAGATTCCTCCAAATTGGAATGCCGTTGAGGTGACGTGGAGATTCTATTTTTCCCCTTTTCTCTCTTTCTCCACTGGAGAGGACTTTTGTAAATCTCAAAACACATATTTTCCACCTAAAGCAAAAGGCATAGACTGATATCATGTTTCCTAGGTGTAAACTGCACATGGTTTGGAAAACTTTTGAGTCACATGAAAAAGTCAGAACTTTCATTTTTTAAAAAGCAAGATTTTTAACTTCTCATGAGAAATCAGAAGATCTGGCCGTCCTGGGTTCATGGTTGATCAAGGCAACAACTGGCAGGCTTTGGTAGAGGCAAAATCTCTCCAAGTAGCCAGAGTCCTAACTTTGATCTCTTCCCTCGTTGTATTAACAGGCATTTGCACTTGTAATTCCTTGTGTCAAGCATGCCATTTTTTCCATTCTTTTTGTTCATTCAACAAATATTTATTCAGAATATCTGTTCTACGATCTGAGGGCATGGCAGCCAGCAAGTAGACAAGTCCCTTGACCACACAGGGCTTATATTCTAGAGAGGAGAGATACACAGTAACAAATAAGAGATTTTTTTTTTTTTTTTTTTTTTTTTTTAGACAGAGTCTCACTATGTCACCCTCCATAGAGTGCTGTGGCTTCACAGCTCACAACAACCTCAAACTCTTGAGCTTAAGCGATTCTCTTGCCTCAGCCTCCCAAGTAGCTGGAACTACAGGTGCCCGTCACAACGCCTGGCTATTTTTTGTTGTTGTTGCAGTTGTTTAGCTGGCCCTGACTCGGTTCAAACCTGCCACCCTTGGTGTATGTGGCTGGTGCTGAGCCACAAATAATGGTTTTTATATGATGTTAGGTAAAAATGTTATACAGAAAAATGAAACACGAAGAGCCAGACATCACTGTACCTACTTGAACACATAGGGGGATAGTACTTTCCTTCCCACTTGTAGTTCCATGTGTCTTGGCCAGGGACAAGTGAGTGGAAGTGATGCGTGTCATCTTTGGGTGGGAGCATTTATCTTCTGGCCTTGCCTCCTTGCTGTAACTTGCTATAGCAGGAGCGTTGGCTCTATTGATAAGGACTACAAAGGAGGAGTCCCTGGGACAGTTGCTCAGACTCCGTGAATTTTTCATAGCGATAAACTTTTTCTTTTTTAAGCCACTGATATTTGAGGGTTGGTTATTATGCCACCATAAAATAGTAGAATATTCTGGAAGTCAGGGGTGCTAGGAATGGGGTGCTGGAATTGGAGGCAGGGTGTTGTGTGAATTCCTTTGGAAGAGGTGACATCTGAGAGGAGCCTTGATTAAAGTAAATGCACAAGGTGAGGGACTCTGTCGGGGACGCCGCTCCAGGTAAAGGAAATAATCCAGAGCTGTCCATGTTCTTATCACATACACTTGAAAGCCCAAGGCCTTTCAGGTTGTACTCTTCTCCCAAAGGTTTTTATTAAAATGAACATACTAACTTAAGTGGGATAGTTGATAATTACTATTGCTACCGTTTTGCTCCCCACCTAGAATTTCGTGTTAGTTGTCACCTACTTTGCATGTGATTTCAGCCCGTGATCAGATACTGCAGAATCCATCACACATTCATGTCGACTCTCAGAAGCAACCAGGGGCAGATGCCTTCCATCACTGTGTTCAAATCCGAGCTTATTCCTGAAGGAAAAAAAGGCAGAATAACACGCTCTATTTTATTTTGTTTCCATTAGCCTATTATGACTCTGTTTTAGAGGAATATATAAAGTAAATCAGCTCAAAGACAAAGACAGTTTAATGTGTTTTTCAGCCATGAAAATTGTCTTGTCTGTAAGCAATTACTTTTTCTTTCAACTGATGTCATACTGATGTTCAAAAGATACCACAAATAGGCACTCTTTGTTTTCTTATTTATTAGTGACATTTGGCTGTTCAGTATATAATAATTTAAATTCTAACTTGTTTCATTTAAGCACACAAAAGTATGTGGTTTCCATGTTGTTTTAGGCAATTTGCTCTGATAAACTCAATGTTTTTGCATACTTCAGTCACCCAATTAAACACAAACTGATGATTATGGCTAAGATAAAATAAGTAAATCCTTTTTAACCATTTCCTTCTTTTATTTACTGTTTTATTTGTTCCTGAAAAGACCTGAATCTAGTCATTTCCTAATTCTACATTTTTAGTATTTTATTTGCACCCTTGGAGCACAGGGACTGTATCCTCTACTAACTTTTCTCCTGAGTACCATGTACATGCGCACGGGAAACGTTCAGGAAATACCAGTTAAATGAAAGAATGTGGAATTTTTTTTGCTGCTTTGGGATTTGATACTTTAAATGTCATATTCATTATTAGGTTCTGCTTTGTACTCACTAGACACTTAGGGGTTTTCACTTTGGAAAACTATTTAGAAAATTGCGAGCAAAGTGGTGAGCCTCTGAGCTACCCTGGCAGCACTGAGTGCTCTCCGCAGGGTCTTAGCCTTAAATGTAAAGAATTTAACCCTCTGGCCACTCAGGGTTTACCATGGGCCTGGAACCACGTGACATGTTAAGATTTATAGGATAATGATCTCATCTCTGAGAATTCATGGTCACATTGGAGAAGCAGTGTTTACACGTGGAGCAAGTTGGGAATGCTGGAATGTGGGGTATAAAGTGTTGATATTGAGTAAATTCTATGAAAGATCAGGAAGAGGAAAAAGACATTGGTGTTGGCTGTGTGCAGGTGGGACTGAGGATGGAGATGGACATTGGGGGGGTGGGGGGCGGGGAGAGTTGGATTTTAGAAAACCAGGAGAAGGGCAGAAACCTTCCAAGGGTAAAACAATCTACATAATCAGGACAGGAAGGGCAGGAAGTTGCCCTTCACTTAACTTTTGCTTAACCCTTGCACAAGAACGTGCATTTAAATTTTAAACTGGACCAGAAAAGGAACAAAGGCCCCTTTGGCTTGCTTTATTTATTTCTTGTTAGTGGTCAAAAAAGTAAAAATAGCCCTGAATAGAGGGGAAAAAGAGTAAGGCAGCCACGTTGTTAAAATTGTGTGTTTATGTGAAGCAGACAGAGAAAATGTGGACCTACACGTGCTTCAATAATATTCCACCCAGAGACGTGAGGCGCTGCTGCTGGAGCGAGATGGAGGTTGGCGCAGCCGCGGTACCCGGGCGGGATGGTCTCCGCCAGCCGCCAGCCTTGGGCGAGGCTGGGAGGCAGAACAGAAGCTCCAGGTGTGGCAGCAGTCCGGCCAAACCATCTTCAAAAACACTCCTACTGGCTGGATCTTTGGTTCTTCATTCTTTTCGACATGGTGGTGTTTTTATTTGTGTGTTTTTGGCCATGACTGGTTTGCTGATGGCTGGCTTCAGGAATGAATTCTGAAGTTGACTATAAACTTCTTGAAAAAAGAAGACAATGCTGCTTCTAATGTGCAGCAGAGAAGAAAAAGGGGTGGACATGCCTAAAGGACACAGTACTGGAATTTCACTGAATTTACTAAATAGATTATATCACTTGTTTTTGCAGGACTTGCTAATAATTTTATCTCATAAATGTTTACATACCAAAAAAAAAGTAATATTCCACCCAAAAGGGGGAAAGCAGGGAGACCAGAGAATGATGAAGGTAAGTAGACCGTCTGGGTCGTTTTTCCATACATAGAACAAGAATACAACAATCTCATTGTCTTATGTTTGGATTTTATCCTGGAATGTTAAACAATATTTCATGAAATGGAATGCACTAAAATGAATAGCATAGGGTAGTGCTAATTTATTTTAATATTATAATATCACAGACTAAAATAAAAAGCAGATCTTCGGTTTTCCCCTTTGTCACATGGCCTGGAGGCTACATGTATTTAAGAGAAATTTTAGGGGAAGAATGTTCAGGCTGAGGCCAAGATTGAATAATTACACTAGTATTTGAATTGGGTCAATCAACCCAATTTTCTCTAACTCGTCCCTGAGGTTACAAATAATAAGGAACTTGGAGTTTACAAGAGTGAAAAGTTATAAGAAGGAGAGAAAAAAATGGAGATCGGGGAATCTGGAAGGCACCAAACGAAGACATTAGGCAGTTTGAGGAAAGTAAAATAGCAATGGCCACCTTTTGTACTAGGCCCCCAAATGTGGGAATGAATAAGGTATAGACAAAATAAAAAATATCCTGGCCTACTTCTCAGTTTGGTTTAGAGTAGAACTGAGTTAGAAGAACAGTTCTTCTCAGTTAGAAGAAGGTTTAATGAATGAAAAATTGAATATGAGACATGCATAAGGCAAACTTCAGTGGTATCTGTCACAGCTAAATGCATACGTGGTCCCCCAACTGGATAACTGCCAGGGAGGGAGGCAGGGAGAGAAGGACAGGAAGCAGAAAGACTGGTCTTTTGGTTTTACTACTGGCAAAATGGTCTTCCCATTTTTCTGGGTTCATAGTGCTGAATTCAAAGAAAAACAAAAAAAAAAATCAAGTAATATAGAGAAGGAAGGGTAAGTGGTAATGTGAGCAAGAACTAAAAATCAGTCACAGACCACCAGCAGTGACTGCAAAACAAAAGCGGGTGCACCTTTCCCAACAGATCACACAACATATGGTTAAAAAAAAAAAAAAAAGTCACATAAAGATCGTATATTCTTGATGACAGGCAATGTAATTTAATAAGAAATGAGACCTGCATTTTGAAATGCTTGTCATCCATCTCCACGTATATGATCTCACTTACACTTTAGACTTGAGAAGACCACAGGTAAACTCATCTGTTTTCTTCCCATGGCAGTTCTGTCCACAAGGTTCCCTATTTCTTTAAGGATAACATCATGCTACTTAATTTATTAATATCACTGTTATTTTCCCTCCACTTCCCATCATTTTCCATGTCCTTCCTTAATACATCTATTATCTTATGTTACTCCTTCTGATCTGTCCTGTGTCCTGCTGCTGGATGACTCTTCCAAACACACAGTTTAAATTGCCTCACTTGGTTGCCCATCTCCAAAAATGTGGCAAGATACCCCCTTGTTTATTTCCACACCTCTCTTTATCATTACATGATATCGTTGCTGTGCTTCTAAAAGTATTATAAACCTCACAATATATTGTTATTTTTTGTTAAACATTTGACCGACTTTTGCCAAATTCAAAAAAGAAAGAAAAATAATTTCTATTTTTATTATTTTCATGTCCTCATTCCTTTCTGTAGACACAAATTTTCTCCTAGCATCATCATTCTTCTTCAATCGAAGTATCTTTCTTTAGCATTTCTTACAGTCTCGGTTTGCTTATGAAAAGTTGGCTTGGTTTTTGTCATGAAAACATCTTATCCTAACTTTAATTTTTTGAAAAATATTTTATTGGTAATAGATTTTCATGGTAACTTTCCATTGTCTTCTGTCCTCCATTATTTTCTGGTGAAAATAATGCATTTCTTCATGCAACGTGTCTTTTCCCCCTCCTGTTGCTTCTTTTAAGATTTTTCTTTTCTTTAACTTTATTATGCTTAGTTTTTTATCCCGATGTGGACTTCCTAGATGATATAGATTACTGTTCCTGACCAAACATTTTGTCTTATATTGTTTTTGAATATTTGTTCTGAATATACGTCCCTCTCCTTTCTTTCTCGAACATGAAATACATGATTTTAGGCCTCTCGATACTGCCCCACACATCACTAAAGATTAGTCAATAATTTTATATTTTTTTTCTCTCTATGCTTCATGTTAACTGATTTTATTGACCTATCTTTAAGTTCAGTGGTTTCTTTTTTCATGTCCACTCTACTATTAATCACATACAATGAATTTTTAACTTATCAATAAGATGTTATATTTTTTAGCTTTAGGATTTTTGTTTTATTTTTTCTATGGTTTCCAATTTCTCTTGAAATTCTCATCTTTTCAGCCCTGATATTAATTTTTACACTTACTTCTCTTACCATTATTTTTATATTTTTGAGTCTTTTTTGTCTAATTTCAGTGTCTGCATTATCTGTGAGTCTGTTGCATTTGACTAATCTTCCTTTGATTCTAGATGAGTCTTTTTTTTGATGATTTATGAGCTTAGGGTTTTCTTATTTTTTTAATTATACACTGAACATTGTGGTTGAAGCTTTGTAGAGAATATAAATTCTGTCCTCTTTCTCTGCAAAGTGTTGAATTTTTTCCAATTAGGAGTTAAATTAATAACATGTCATCTTGAATGAGTGTTGGTTAGCCTTCCAGTCCTAGGGCAAAAACCTCAGTTCTGGAACATAGTCTTTACTTATAAGACATGGCTTTTCTGGGGGTTATTAAAATATTGAAAAGTTCCTATCCTTTTAATTCCAAATTATCTATTTTGCATTGGGCAGCTGCTAAAATATTTTCAGAGATTTTCCAGCATTCTTGGTGTTGTTTATTTGTTACACCTGCTGAGTTAACCTATAATTTCACCTCTCACATGCACAGTTCAATAGTCAACCAAGGATTAAGTAAAGTTTATATGCTTTGGGGTTCCCCTACTATGACTCTCTCTTTTGTGGGATTTTTCCCTTCAATTTTGAGCCACTAAAACAGTTTCAAACTATGTTCTGAATCTTGTAATATGAGTGTGGTTAAACTTCTAGCTCAGAGTGCTGGGGGCTGCTCCAGTGGAAAAGCCAAGGGTAGATCTCACCCTTTTGTGTTTGTTTTTTTTCACAGATTGATTTGAATCCTCTCCAGTTCAGCCTGTTTTTTATTACTCTCCAGCTCCTTTAAGCAGTTGTTTTCAATATTTGATCAGAGGTTATAATCGTTATCTTTGGGAATGTTAGTTCAATATAAGATATTCTGCAATTGTAGGAGTACAGAACCTCTTTGTTGACTACAAATGAACTCTGAATACCTGGCTCTCAGTATTTTTCAGGAATAGTTGTTGTGATGCTTAATTTTAAGTGTGAGCTTGATTGGGCTGAGGGATGCCCAGATAGCTAGTCAACACATTATTTCTGGGTGTGTCTGGGGTGTTTCTGGAAGACATTAGCATTGGAACCCATAGAGGAGTAATGATGATGATGTCCAATGGGAACACGCATCATTTAATCCCTTGAGAGCCTAAATAGGACAAAAAGGCAGAGGAAGAACTAATTTTCTATGTCTGCTTGAGCTGAGATATCCATCTTCTCCTAAGCTCAGAAACCAGAGCTCTCAGGGCTTGGGCCTTTGGATTCAAGCTGAGACTTGCATCATTGGTTTCCCTGGTTTTCAGGCCTTTGCGTTTGAAGGGGAACTACACTATCGGCTTTCCTGTGCTTCTTGTTTGCAGACAGGAGTTTATGGAATTCCTCAGCCTCCATTATGGCATGAATCAATTTCTTATAATAAAATTCTCTCTATATATATATCTCTCTACATAGCCTGTTGGTTCTGTTTTCCTGGAGAATCCTGATTAATGCAGTTTTCAACCTACCTTTTTACTCCATCTTCCACTTCTTTTTTTATTTATACTCATTTCCTGCCAACTTAGCATTGTCAGTGTACCTCCAGACTTTGTATCTGTGCCTTTGCTCATCATTTCCTCTCCCTTCTTCTATCTCAAAGTCTATTATTAGAACTTTTATGAGCTAATAACACCTGTCTTCTTCTGTGTTAGACTCAGGAGACAAGCAAAGATAAGTCACCTTATTATTGCTAAAGTTAATTGGAGAAAGAGGTTTTAAGGTTTTTTTCCTTCATGGAAGAAAATAGATCAGATGAAAGGGTCATGCAGATAGGCTTCTACTACATAGCCCTAATGGGTCAAGCCATGCCTACTCAGTTTCTGCTTTGGAACTCACTATTTAAATCTCTGTGGGAGGAGTAATGAGTGGGGAGTGGTCAGGAGTGTTATTCTAGCTGAAGTTTCTCTACATAGAAACCTGAAGAAAGGAGACTAAACATTCCACCCAACACCACCAGGGATTAACCAGGACCCATTTCTTAGTCATCTTTTTTGCAAATCCTTCCCTGTGTCCATTTACATGGATATATTCTCTCCTGGTTGTGAATGCTCATTTTTGCTGATTTTGAACTTTTCTTTGTAGTATTTATTCTGTAAGTACACTAATTTATTAATCTCATTGTCACCCTTCCTCTTTCCTAAGATCTCCTTAAAGTTAGGGGCTTTTATTGTTATTCATACTTTCATATTCTTCCACTATTAACATGTTGATTGATAAACGATGGGCCCTCCATGAGTAATATAGAATCAGGAAAGAGTAAATAAAATGATTTCTGAAAAAAATGTGGGTAGCCTATCCCGAAGAAGCTCAGGCAAAGAGTGATCTAATCATTTAAAATAGAGTTAGCAATGCCATTATGGGAATGACAGAATACATTTGTACTTAAGTAGCTAATTGCTTCCCACTGGAGAAGGTGAACATTGTGCGTGACCATCAGCTTCTAATGTAGAATGTGAGAGGCTGCTGGAGCAGGTGTGCTTAGAACTGAACTCTATGGACATCCCATAGCACCTTGTTGGAGCCTCACATGAGCCTCTCTAGTGTTTTTAAACATCTTAAATTACATAAAAAATTAGAATGAGGAAAATGAATGGATTAAAATAGGGAATTGAAATTCCTCTTGAAGGTCAATTTGGGACTGTTTCTTGACTACCTTTTGTCAGACCTTTAATTCAAGAAATAATTATTCCTCTTCACATTTATCCAAAGAACATACTGGGAAGAAAATTTTTAATTAAAAAATAAATTTTTATATTTTCCCCTGACAGAATTGTTCTGTTTCTTAGAAATTTTTAATGTTAGCTATAATTCTTCCTTTGCATCTACATCAAGGAAGTAGTCTATTCCAAATGAAGGTTTAAAATTTCTTTTTCTTTTTGTATTGTAAAGTCATATATATAGTGGAACAAAATAAGAAAATAATACTTTCTAATCTCACCACCAACAATAACAAGTGTTAATGGCTTGATGTAGAACCTTCCATCTTTTTACTATGTATGCATATATGTCTGTAACTACGCATTTATCTATATAAAAATTCAAGAAAATCATAGTTTATACTCTTTGTTTAATGTACTTTTTATTTTATAAAAATTTAAAATTTGTAGAAAAGTTATAAAAAGAGTACAGATAGTTCCCATCTAGCCCACACCCAGTTTTCCTATTGTTAATATTTGACATAGTATACTCCTAATGACTCATTTAATGAACGAATCTGATGAACCAATATCAATGCATTGTTATTATTGATACTGGCATTGATACACTATTACTAACTGAAGTCTGTGCTTTGTTCAGATTTCCCTATTTTTTAGCTAAAGTTCTTTTTCTGTGCCATCAAGGATACCACGTGACACTTAGTGATTATGTGTCTTTAGACAGTGACAGTTTTTCAGGGTTCCTTGTTCTTTACAGCTTTGACAATTTTAGGAATACTGGGTGGGTTGTTTTTCAGAACGTCTCTCAATTGGGAATTGTCTGGTGCTTTTCTCGTGATTGTGCTGAGGTTATGGATTTGGGGGAGAACCACAGAAGCAAGTCAACCTTGATCATCTGGCTGAGATAGTGTTTGTCAGTTTTCTCCACAATAAAGTTGTACTTTTTCTGTCCTAATTTCCATATTGTGCTTTTTGGAAGGAAGTCACTGCATGGAGCCTACACGTAAAGGGTACTTCTTAAGCAAGGGAGTATCTCCATAAATTATATGGAATTCTTCATGGGTAGTTTGTCTATTCATTCTCACTCGCTCTCTCTCTCTTATTTATTTAATCTTTATTTACATCAGTATGAGCTTATAGATATTTAATACCTTAGATTATAATCTACTGCTGTGTTATTTATCTTATGGCTCAAATTATTCCAGGTTCGGCCATTGGGAGCTCTTCTGTTACCCGCAATGACCCTTTGATATATTACCATTGTTATGGGTTTTCTTGAGCATTCTTTACTTTCTGGCACTACAATATGCTTGAGAGTTATGTTTCCCCTGCCCCAGACCTAAAATCAGCCCTTTCTCCAAGAAGCCCTGCTTCCTTTTATTGGAGAAAGGCATTAGAAACCAAGATCTGAGTGCTGGGTGTGCTCCAGTGGTACTCGAATGTTGTTGCTTTTCAACCTTCTCTTCTGAGAGTGAGGAAATATATATGTCTACTAATTGGCATATATACATGTATTGATACTCTTTCTACATATTTATCTGCATCTATCTTAAACTGAAAGTAAATTCATTTCAGTATCTCTAACTTCACTCCAGTCTTCTTTTTCTCCCCTCACTCTAATACTAAAAAACCTGGCTTCCATCATCTGTCACTGACTAACTGAAATGTTCAATTGTAGTCTTACATATATCATGGTTTTAGAATTGTTAGCCCTTACCCTTATGGGAAACAACCTTACCCACTTAAATTGTACGGTGTTTATTGACAGTTTAGTGTTAGTTTCCATACCCACCCTCTTCAGTGAGATCACATTATACATTTCTAATAGAGATTTCTTTATTATAGTCTACATTCTCTCCTGGGATTCCCTAATATCCCAAATAATTTTTTAAATTTGCAATATTGTTTCACTCTTGGTGCTGTAAAGTTCTGTACACTTTGAAAAATGTAGTGTCATGCATCTATCATCACGGCATCATACAGAATAGTTTCATTACCCTAAAATATAATCCCCCAGGCTTTAGCTGTTCATCTATCCCCTTCTCTAAAACCGGGGCAACTACTGATCTGTTTGATGTCTCTCTTACTTCATTATTTCCCAGAGTGTCACAAAACTGGAATCACACAGTGTGCAGACTTTTCAGATTGGATGATCTCATTTAGCCACATGCATTGGGGATTTGTCCATGTTTGTGCTCGGCTGGATAGCTTTTTCCTTTTTGTTACTAAGTAATATTCTGTTGTTTGAATGTACCACAGTTTGTTGATCCATTCACCTATTAAAGGACAAATCAATTGTTTTTAGTTTTTGGTAATCACAAAGAAAGCTGCTAAGTAGTACAAATATTTGCATGTGGGTTTTGTGTAGACATACATTTTCACATCAGTTGAATAAATAACTAGGCCTCATTGTAAGAGTCTGTTTTGCTTTTAAAGGAAGGAACAGCTAAACTGTCTTCTATCATGTCTGACTCATTTTGCAGTCCCAATAGCAATGAGTGGGAGTTCTAGCTGCTTAGTGTCCTTGCTAGCAATTTGTACTATCAGATTTTTAGATTTTAGCTCTTCTAATAGGTATGTAGCGACATCTCGTTGTCATCTTAATGTGCATTTCACTAATGACAAATGATGATGAGTCTTTTCCTATACTTATTTTCCATCTATATATTTTCTTTTGAGATGTATCTATGTAGATCTTTCGTCCATCTTTTAATTCTTTTTTCCCCTGTTGAGTTTTACACTTTCTTCTTGTTTGTTTTGGATACAAGTTCTTTATCTCATATCTGATTTGAAAATACTGTGGTTTTTCACCCTCCGAATAGCATCTTTTCAGCACTACTCTTTCAATCTTTTTCTTAATAATATGTCATTAACAGCTTTCCATAAAATTTTTCTGTAACATCATTTTTTAAGGGATGTAAAGTATTCTATTATATGACTGTACTATTTGTTGTACATATATTTAGATGGCTTCCCATTTTTAATTCCTTTCAGAAACAAACAAAAATAGTGTTGGATGTATTTGTAGCTAAGTATCTCTTATTTCCTTCAGATAAATTTCCTTAAGTTAAAGTTCTGTGTCCAAAGGTATTAACCTTCCAAGATTTTTGCGTGAATAAATTCACTTTTTCCTTGATCTGCCATGCTTCTAAAACATTTCACTCCCTCTTGACGTCAGAAGTAGGCCACAGGTACATTGTGCCGTATCCGATGCTTTGATACTTAGGATGTAAACTGTGCACAGAGCTGAGGCAGGAAGCATTCAGTCTCAAGTGAAAGCCTCATTCTAACCTTTGTAAGAGTGATCCCCCTCCCTACTTGTTTCATTTTGGCCTCGTTTCCTCCTGGAAGTTTGCCTGTGTCTCATCTCAGAAGTGGTTCAAAGCGAAAATGCTTCGTGAGGGAGTCTGAATGCGGTACATTCAGTCACTTAGATTGTAGAATTATCTGGGGCCCCTTGGGGACTAGAAGAGGCTTCCAGTGCCACCATTTCTTCCCTTCTTTTCTCAACTTGGGTGACTATCCTTCCACTAACCCAGGTTATTTGAATTATGTACTTTTTGGTTACATAATTTGCTTTTGTATATTTTAAGTCAAGGTTATAGGTGTACCCTTCACCCAGAAAGGGCAATGTACCCATCGGATAGAAGCTTATCCATCCTCTCCCTCCCTGCTCGAGTTTCATGGAGTTTCACGTCCTTACAAGCACATAAGTGTTGATCAACTCGTCCCAATTTAGTATTGAGTACACGTGGTGTTTTGTTTTCCATTCCTGCCATACTTACTTAGGAGAATGGTCTCCAGTTTCATTCAAGTTGTAAGAAAAGATTCTGTGAGATTTTGTATATCTTAAACCTAACTACTAAAAAATGTTATGGTTTTTATTTTAAAAATATAGTAAATGGAGAAAAAGTGGTTTTGAAAATGAGAAACCATTGTCTGAGAGCTGCTACTGAAGAGACCTGAGTCTTTCCCTGTTGGAGTGAAAGAATCACCTGGCTTTCTGCTTTGCTTTTATACATCAGTGTAGTCTGTAAACTCCTACTTTGGGGCAGCATTTATCCAGACTCTGAGTAGTGAAGGGAGGAAGCTGTAGCAAGCATAGGGCTCACTGGCTTAGTGTATATTTTAGCATTTTAGATTTGTTTTTTTGCTGCCATACACAGCTACTAACCTTTGGCCTACAGTAGTTTTAAGTATGGAGGCCGTTAGTCAAGGAATCCCATCTGCCTGAGAATGCGTTGCGACATATTGAACTCAGAAGCCCTGCCCATTGCAACAGATCTTGTGCTTTAGCAAGCACCTTGGATCTTTGGGAGAATAAACTAATGATGGCTTTACAGGCCTTTTAGGGGAAGCTACCGCTGTGCTTGTGTCTTTGTGTTTGGGAATGCATAGCAGTGCTGGATGCCAAGAATATAAACAGCCAGAACAATATGTTCAGCACTTGGGGAATACAGCTGGATCTAACAAATGCATAGGACAGAACTGACTCTGTGGCCAAAGCAATTTCCCCTGCACATCTCACCCCCTTTAGTAATGTCAGACAGGAGGTCCTAACACACCACCCCAGCCCCACAGGATTTGGCGTATGTGCTCCCTGAAGGGCATTTCAATTCACTTCACTTGTGCTTGTCCTGTGCTGTTCACTGCATTGGAATTGTTCTAAGACAGACGATCTCATCACATCCAAATCACTCTCTAAATCTTGCCGCTCCATGTGCACTAACACACACTCAAATAAATTGCTAGTCAGATAGAGCAAAGGCTATGAGCAGGCAAGTAAGTGTTAGTCACTCGAGAATTAAACCTACCTAAACCTTTGGATTCAGAGCACTCTTCCCCCTTTCCCCCACCCCTCACTTTTTAATTTAAATACTTATGGCCACAGGAACATATTTACGAAGCTTGGAATTAGCACTTTTATCTAGGATGTTTGTTTGGACACCACTTAGATATGTGATAAGAATATACAAAGGTTTTATATATATGTAATTTTTTTTTTTTTTTTTTGAGACGGAATTTTGCTGGGTTTCCCTGGCTGGAGTGCACTGGCTCATCCTAGCTCACAGCAACCTCAAACTCCTGGGCTCAAGCAATCCTCTTGCCTCAACTTCCCGAGTACATGGGACTGTAGGGGCACACCACCACATCACGCTAATTTTTCTATTTTTAGTAAAGGCGGGGACTCTTATTCAGGTGGATCTAGAACTGACCTCAAGTGATCCTCCCACCTCAGCTTCCCAGACTGCTAGGATTACAGGTGTGAGCCACTGTGCCTGGCCAATTTATAATTTTAAAAATAGAACTAAAGGGAAGTTTCTGGGCCAAGTATTGTTAATACCCTTAAAAGTTTTCACTTAAGGCACTTTCACATCTTCATTTCCCCTCATTCATCATGAGTCCTTCAGAGCATCTGGAGCACGAGAATGTATAAGAAATGAGACAGGTTCCCACAGAGGTACCAATTCCCACTTCCCCTACTCCTTTCAGCTTCTTTTACTCATGGGAGAGGGAGAAAATTAATCAAAAGTAGAACCATTTGCCCTTTCTATAGAACACCTACTTACTGCTTCCCTACAATTTACATGCCCCATCTTACTTAATTCCATGATAATTTAGGAAAGTACATAGGATTATTCCCATTTCACAGCTCAGACAGCTATACCCAAGGGCTCCGAGAGTAAGTGGTTCAGAGCCACAGAACCACAGCTAGGGTAGGGCCGAGGGTTGTGTGATTATGTAGAGCCCACTGGGTTGCCCCTACCTACATTACGCTGAGTCCTTTTGCTTGCAATTAGGTTGACCCACTGTTAGGTAAGCTGGAAACTGTGGTTAGGGCTGTAAGGCAGAATCTCAGGCAAGCGTATCTGAGGCAACAATCTTTTGAGAGCTGTACTTGCAAAAATCTATAAAGCCACAGAAACCATAGCTCTGAAGACAAGGCCCGGGTAGTACTCAAGCAGGTTCAGATAGAGCCCCTGAGTCCCCTACCTGGCAATTACTGTCTGGACAGTACTTCCTCACTCCCTTCCCCTGCAATAAAAGTACAAACTTGAACTCCACATAGGCTTTCTCTATCGCAGCTGCTGCAAACCAACAGGCTTTGGGGATCTGTGTCTCTCTCCAGACGAGAAAGAATGTTTGAGGATGACAAGGATGGTACAGAAGAGGGATTTAAATGCAAGGAAATTTATGGCAAAAGGAGGCTCCAAGGAAGCATACCACAGCATGTAAAAAGGAGATGAGAAACAACTAATATAAATATTTTTAAGTATTTACCGAAAATTTTACGCGGGCAATGAGAAGTTAATGCTTTGTTTTAAAAATTAATTTCTTCCCCCTTTTAGCAATATCTCAATAATCCCATTACAGGAGTAACACTATATAATGCGGTGACAGAGGGAAATGCAGACAGTGATGGATAGACAGAGGGACTTAGGAAACGTAATGCCACGTAGCATCCCTTGTAAACTGCAAATATAATTACCTTTGCAGCAACAAGACAGCCGGCGGCTTCAATAGATTATTAGGATATTACCTCACTGCTCTAAATCCTGAGTCTTTTTTTCTGGGTTTTTATATATTTGTGATTAAAGAAGTTCCAATTAAATCTTTGCTATTCTCTCCCCAGAACAAAGATTGTGGGTGAGGCAAAGGGTTTTTTTCAGAATCAATTTTATTCCTGGATACTTTCTTTTTTCTAAAGCCTGTTTTGTAAAGTACCACTGATCTATGTAGACCACGGCATTGCATCAGATGTTAATTCATTAGCTACCATTTATAGGGCACCTTCAATGCATCAGTCACTGTGCTAGACTTTGGTGATATAGAGAGCATACCCTGTGCCCTCCAGGGATCATGTTTACTAAGTAGAGAAAAGAGACAAGTGAGAATAGTCACTACATAAAAGTTCAACAGTCAAAGGCTCTAACACGAATAATGAGCACATCTGGTATGTATGAGTGTCTTCCAGGCAGAGAAAAATTTGCGTACTCTCTGTTAAAAAACAAATTTGCCTTGTTAAAAAAAATAAACTGGCACCATGCAAATTATCAGCCCCAAATGACTCAGTCTCTAGCTGTTGATGCCCTGTGGTTAGAAAAGCTTTAATTCACTATTACTGAAATCTGCTGACACATAGCCAAGCCCAGTATCACACAAGCCAAGGGGGAAATCGCACATTTCCCTGGGTATGTAATTGAGAGAATGCTATCCTTAGAGTCTATGACATTTTCATTGCATAACAATTTAAGGACATCACATCAGGCCTCATATTTAGAAGGTATCCCAAGGCAACCATGAGACGTTGCTCTGGTCTCACGTAACTGGAAGTTCTTATATCTCCTTTGTGTTATTAAATTAAATGCCCTTCTGGGCCTCTGTGAAGTCTTGTGTCCCAGCTTGGTCCCATGTGGGTACTAGAGCTCAGAATGTAGCAGGGACTTCTCGCTGGTGCCCGGGATGTAGTCTGTCTTTCTTCTGTTGTATCAAAACCAGTATTTTATTTGCACTGGCCATGACCCCAGCTAACAGATTATGTTTTCCAACCATCTTTATTGCTACGGTGACAATGTATTGACCAATCAGATATAAAGAAAGTGTGCTGAGGGGTCCTGAGAAGGCATCTTAACGCCTGCTGACACAGTGGGGAGGAGTCTGCCCTCACTGCCTCCTTGGTGATGCTCTCACTACAGACAAAGTGAGGACACACCGGCAGCCCCCTGGCCTCTCTGAGTGGCCTTCACAGCAGAAGTTAAACACAGGAGGATGGAGCGGAAGGACAAAAGGAGTTTATATTTAAGACTCTAAAGCCTCCAGATCAACCCCTCCCTCCAAACTTCTGTTACTTAAGAGAGGGTACTGTCTTGTGTAAACTACTGTTTTCCTGAGGTTTCTGCTGCATGCAGCCACCTAATTCATGCAAAACATATGCCATGACTTTGGTTTGGAAAGTATAGCTTCTTTCATACATAGAGACAATAGTTTAATGGAAAAATCACTATTTACATATTCATGCGCATGAAAAGTTAAATAGTTAAAAAAAAAAGCAGCGTTGAAATAATAATTTAAGACAAGAGTGGAAAGACGTCACCACGCAGTGAATGATCAATGTCACACACACTGGCAAGCGTCAGGGCTACGGGAAGACCACTTTTGGCTGGGGTAGTGGGAGGGGCCCTTTCCTGGTATGTAAAATTTAAATTTAGAGACATATAAATGAGAGGAAGGACATCAGTAAGTGTGTGAGGGTGGCAAAAGGAAAGGGCAGACACGTTTGTGAAAAAGTAAGCAAACTCTGGTGGCTTGAGGGGAGTTTTTGGGTTGGAACGTAGTGGAAGATACAGCCAGTAAAATTACCCAGCCATTTCTAAGATAAAGTCACAATCTTTTATTTAGGCTAGGTGAAATCATTGCTCACAGACAAGCAATATGTCTTTTCTCTGCTTTCATCTCCTCAGATTGAAAAGTCCTGGCCTTGGGCGGCACCTGTGTCTCAAAGGAGTAGGGCACTGGCCCCATATGCCAGAGGTGGAGGGTTCAAACCCACCCCTGGCCAAAAAACTGCAAAAAAAAAGAAAAGTCCTGGTCTTATCCCGATTTGCAATTTGCTTCCCAGGGCGCCTGCCACACCCCACCCCTTCCCTGAACTGGCCCTGGCACAGCTCTGTGCCTCCTTCCCCGGGTGTGGTACCCGGACACCACCACGCACTCCAAGTAGCGAGGGGCCTCTTGCTCTGAAACAAGAACAAGCAGCTTCTCTGTCAGGTTTTCGGTGGCCTTCCTGGCTACGCCCATGTTTCCACTGGCATCTCCTCACAGCATCACTGTCCCTGGAGAGATGGGCGCGATGACAGTGAGCTCAGCTCTCAGTCCTGCTCAGACATGATTCTGTGCGTCCCAGCAGTGCAGGCGCTTCTGCCCAGGCTGCTGTCCAGCCCCATCTTGTGACCTCCTGTGCTCACTTCCCTTACACTGGCATGTGTGCCCCCAGGCTGTCTAAGTAAGACCTGGTTGCTCGCACATGACTCTAAATCCCTAAAAGAATTTCCTTTCTCATGGACTGAAAAACTGGTTCTGTTTTTTTTCATATTTCTCACTTTGGGGAGTTGCTTTATTAACAGGCAAAAATTAGGTGGGGCTTCATTAATATTCTCAGCAGCTTTTACAAACCAAGAATCGGAGAGTGTGCCTCCCTGAATTACCTTTTGTTGGCAGTGTGGAGACTCAGGCGAAAGTGAGCAGCAGCAGCCGGCCCTCCCCACGCCGCCCTCCTTCCTGACTGCTCGCTCACCAGAAGGTCCGCCTTTAATGTGCGCCTGACAAGGCATTTCAGTCATGCAGCTAATTAAAATCATTCTGAGGCTTGAATGTGACAGGTCCTTCAGACTCATAAATCAGAGACCACTAACAAATGACATTCTGTTTCCGGTCTCTCTTTCTTTTTAACATGTTGATTTACTTTCAGCATGCATATCCAAAAAAGCCCCCCACACCAATAAAAATACTGATGAACAGGCTTGAATGCATGTTAGACTTTTGGAGTGAGCAAGACAACAGCCAGGAAAAAACAACAACAAAACAACCCCAAACCTAACCCTTGCTTTTCAGAGCATGAAGACACGAGAAAAACTTAGCCTGCTAAAAGTCAAGACAGTGGTCTATGGGTTATAGACATATAACTCACTCTAGGGCTGTATTGAGATGGACCTAGGGTTACCTGGAGAACACAAAAAAATAGCCTGGCCAAAGTCCAAACACTGGAGAGACCAAACAAAAAGATTCCCAGGGAAGAGGAGGCAGTAATCAAAGCTCTGACAGCAACCCACCTGATGAAAAATGACTGTGGAGAATTTCCATTAAGGATATTTGAAACCACAGTTCTTATCTTTTTTTTCCTTCCCCTTTTCTCAGCTGGGGAAGGTAGCCTATCTCTCCCCTCCAATCTTATCCGTGTGCTAGAGGCAAATTCTGTGCACTTAGGTCAAATCTTGTCAGGGTGGTGGGATTCACATTAGGGCTCCCAGCTGAGGAAAAAACAGCAGCTTCAAAGGTTCCTGGTTCGCCAGTTCTCTCCAAATGATCCACACCCAGTAACAAAAATTTCTACATTCACCCCGCTGATGGGAGCACCTGGAAAAAAGGGAATGTTAAAAAAAAAAAAAAAAAAAAAAGTAAAAATAACAAGTCTGCATATTAAGTTTGAATAAATGTAATTGTTAGTGGCCTGGAAGAATGCCTTACAAGATTTCGAGGAAAGATTGACTTAAAGAAAATAGTTGAACGGTTTCTTGTTAATTTGTACACACAAAAGTCCTATCCTTAGGGAGCTTTTCTTTTCACAGCCATGCAATGGCTGATTTTCCAAACACTCATTTCCTGTTACCAGCTCTTCTCCTTGAGGGATTTATTAAAGTGAAGAAGAGTATAATCTCCTATTTATTGTGTGGCTGCCAGATAAAGTATCTAAACATCAAAATGAAAAATTTGCCAAGATTTATTACTTAGACACAGACACTTACATTTTAAAGTGTAATGTTTCAAGAGAGAAATTTGTCAAGTTATATTCATGGGAATGAACATTAAGCATTCGTCAGAAAGATTTTAAAAAATAACTATGAGAGTTAAGGGAAAATAGAAGAATGCAAAATTAAGAAGTATTTTTCAGAAAAGCATGGCACAACTTAACTGTGTCTGTTAAAAAGAAGCAAAATGTATTATATATTTTAAATCTGGAAGGTTATCAAAATATCCACATCTCTGTCCTGGTTCACTGAAATGCTAATGTGTGTTAATTAGCATTCCTACTCCATGGAGTACATTTACACGTAGGGTCTTTAAAATACTTTGGTGAGGGTGGATGTGTTGTGCCCAGATCTCGAAATCCCCCACAAAGACCACCAGGGAGCCAAATCTTTTGCAAAAGCAAGAGTCTTTTATTGCAAGCTTGGGCTTGGGCTCCTGGGGGCGCCACTGCAACGGATCCAGGCCAGGAGCCTCAAGCTCTGGAGCAGGGGGTTGGGCGCAGTGGGTGGGCGTGCACAGCTTGAAACAAAGGGGGCGCTTCTGGATTAGTTAGGTGAGGGTCCCTGATTGGTGGGTGGTTGTCTTATGATTTTGGGGAATTACCTGGGCTTGTCTGGAAAGTGAAACTTACTGAGTGAAATGGTGGGGAAAGTGAAACTTAACTCCTAAAATGGCGCTGGTCTGGTTCTTTCAGATGCTGTAGCGTTAGGTGGGTTAAGTTATGCTGTAGTAACAACTCCAAAATCTTAGTGACTTAAAAGACAAAGATAATTTTCTGCTTCTTCTACATGATGAAGATTCAGCAGGGCTTCTCTGTTCATTGTGCTTAAGAAATCCAGGCAGGTGTCAGTCCCGTGAGAGCAAATGTAGGCAGAATGAGATGGAGTTGCTCAGACCCAGGCTGAGAGGACACAGCTGGTCTGGCCAGTTTAGGTCCTTCGTGACCTTCTCCCATTCTTGTCACTTTGTAAATTTAGCTATAATCGAAAAGTACACGTCTTGAGTAGGTTAGGGCTATTGATTTAGAACAGCGGTTCTCAACCTGTGAGTCTTGACCCCTTTGTAACAAAGGAAATACATTGTGGCATTAGGAAGGTTGAGAACCACTGATTTAGAAGATTAATTTTTGAATTAGAAATGTTTTTTGGGGTCATGGGTTATACCGGTTATTGTTTATTATAGGTTATGGAGTTTGTCCATTCTTATTGTTTAAGATAGGGGTTTACACAGTTTTTGCTTTGAACTTTCATGTATAAAACTGTAGTTTTGGAAATGGACAAACAGAACAGTCTTGGAGAGGTTATTCTCACTATTCTCCAGAATCACTGGCCTTCTGATAATACAGCTAGTTGGACCTATTCCCTTCTTTGCAGATTGGCTGACTATGAGAAGCAGCCACACACTCTTCATCTGGTAACACCAGGCCAAGAGGAGAGACCTGAGGAGTTGGACATTGGATCACAATCCTCTTCTCAGTAGGCAGAAGTGACACAGAGCAGTTCTACTCACATTTCACAGGCCAACTCAAGTCACAAGGCCAAGCCCAACTTCAGAGTAGGCAAGGAAGGGCAGTCCAACCTGCACTCCAGGGCAGAAGAAGAAACATTTCATGGACTTGGCAATCTTGATATCTGCTCCTCAAGTATCACAGATTTGCATTCATGGTTCTTCATCTGAGTTTTTATTTTCTTCTGGGCTCTCAGGTGTTGGGCTGTTTACTGATGCTAATAGAATGCATCTTCACCTGAGACTTCCACTGCCTTCTGGAATCCCAGGCATCTTGCTATCTGTGGATATCTCTTTGAACTAATAACAGGGTATTTACAACAGGTTTTAAGCCACAATGCCTAAAGGCAGATGCAAATTTTAAAATTCCCTGGTCCCTTTGTGTTCCTGGAATGAAAGCCTCTTGAAAAGTTAAATGATTTCAGTCTTTCTCTTCCTTTTGTTTTCTTTTTATTAAAAGAGTTCTGTTTTTTTATTTTAAGTATCATGGGGAAAATAGCTATGTGGAAAATAAAAGTACCTGACTTTTCTTTCCTGGATCTTTCCTGTAATCATCTTTATCTCCTAAACCTGGTCCCATTGCCCATGTTTTACTGGCAAAAACAGGACTTTGTCTGAAATTTTGGAACATGTTCTCTTAGCTTTCAGTGTATCATTCCTCCTTTATTTTCAAGATCAATCATAGATCTTGAAAGCCAGACTCTAGTGCCCTCAGGCAGAAGAAAATCTGTAAATATTTCAAACTAGAAAAATGATTGAAATTAACATTTTCTTGTCAAAATGAAACACAAAATAAAGACTATCCCCTATATTCAGAATGTGCGTAAGGTTTAGGAGAACACAATGAAGGATGGAATTCAGAAGACTTGTTAGTGTCTAAGCTTCCTTAAATAATATAAGAAAAATGAACACTTAGATTTAACATGCCAATTCAGATATATATTCGAGGCATGATATAATAATAAATTATAGGATAATATGTACATTCACAAGCTTTAAAAAAAATTTTTTATAATAAAAGTGATACATGTTTACTGTAGATAATTAGAAAAATAATGAAAGGTAAAAAGAAAAAAAAGGTATCAGCTGTAATCCTAGCCTCTGAATGATTGCAAACATTTGCTCTTATCCTCCTGGCATTTTTCCTGTGTCTACAGTTTTTACACAATTAAAAATATTGTGTAAAGGGCATAACTATCAGGGCACAGATTCAGATATACTTGAAATATTAATTTTTTTTACTTTCCTAAGGCTCAAAATAATATCTATATTAAGTTCACACTCTGCCTGGAACTCAAAAATTTGATCTTGGTCAGTTAGGGACCACTTCTTTCCTTTGGTGAGTGGAGCTGAGTTGACAAGGGTTGGGGCAATGGAAGTCTAAGATACAAGAAGGGTTGCTACTCCTGAGCAAATGAATAATCATTTACAACTGTCTCTGCTAAAAAAGTTTTTTGTCTGTGTTTGCATTTTATTTCTTCAGCTTCTCTGCCTCTGCCTAAGGAAAAAAGGACTCAGGACCCACCAAACTCCCTTATCAACTCCCAGTTTCTTCTGCTCTAAATGCAGTGATACCTTTTTCAAGTACTGGAACATGCTGGTTATTTCCTACTGCCTTTCAGCTCCAAATGCACCCTTTCTGTGCTGTGTTCTGAAATTCTGGGACAGGGGTTCTGGAAACTATATTTCCCAGCCTTCTTTGCCAGCTGACTTTCTGCTGGTTCTGCCAAATGCAAGCAGCAGAGGAAGGCAGAGGAAGGCCAAGGAAGGGAGGAGCTGTTTCATTCCTGTTTGTTACCAGCCCTGGTACTGTTTTGCCCAGGACTGGCCACCCTGTTCTCTTCAGACCTCTGTCTCAGCATTTTCCAGCAGTACTGAGTCTGCCACAACTGATCCCTTCAAAATAGCCAGCAATAGCTGGGTAATGCCCGGGGCTGAGCACCGCCTTCATGGGGGTCTCCACTGCAGCTTCCAGTGGAAGCTACTTCCAGCTTCCTGCCCTTGCTATCCTCCCCATGAGCAGTCCAGGGTGTAGCTACCTGCTGTTTCTGCCTCCAGATTGTTTCTTCAGAGCCTAGAAATATGTTTGTTATTTTAGCACTCCAACATCGAATTTCCAAAATTAGCACTCCAACATCGAATTTCCAAAATTAAGCCCACTCTGTTGACATGCCTTGTTAATGCTTATTGATCCTCAGGAATCCAGGGGAATTCAGGGCAGGAATTCTGCTGTCTCTTAATCTTGATGTTTTTCCTCAGAGAGAGCCCCTCTGTAATGGTGTCTGTATCCAAAACACAAAAGCTGGAGATTTCCTGGTCATCTCTGTTTCTTGCCTAGTCATGCTTTTCCTCTGGTACAATGAACACAGAACAGGGCTGTGTGCTGGGATAGGAGAGTGGAAACAGCAAGGGAAACAGGAGGACATTGTTATTGAAAAAAAATGCTATCTAACTATAGTATTTTATATACATGTTGTATTTTTTGTTTTTACTAATGTCTCTATATTCCCTTTCTCTGCTGAGTCCTGCAAAACTAAAAATACCTCAGCACAGGCAAAGGAAACAATTGAAAGAGTGAAGCTACACCTATAGAATGGGAGCAAATACATAGAAACTGTTTATATGACAAGATATTAATGTCTATAATATACAAGGAACTCAAGCAGAAAAAAAAAATCTGATTAAAGAAAGGGCAAATGGGTTTTCAGTAAGATGGCGGCCGAGTAACAATTTCCCTGCAACTGGGCATGGTGAGTCTAGGGAGATAAGACTCTAGGCATCTCTGGCTGGTGGGATCTGCCTATAACCATCCCTTTGAGGACACAGGGAGTCAGCAAGAGACTTCTGGACCCCAAGAGGAGGACAAAAACAGTGGAAAGCTGGCAAGTGGTTGCATGTGTTCAATTGGTCTATTCCTGCCAGCAGCTGTAAGTGCAGTAGCAGTGAGACTTCAAACTGGAAAAGCCTTACCTGTGAACTGTCTTGGTGTTTTTGGACTTGGCACTCAGTTGAACTGCTTTGAGGAGAGCTTGGACACTAGTGCGGAGAACTTTGGGCGTTGTCTAGGGCCGCAGACTGAGCCACTGAGCCAGATGGAGCTAATAGTCTTTGGCTCTGGGCCACAGGAAGCCATTGTGAGAGAACTGCCCCCAGCAAGCTCCACTCTCAGGGTCACAGAGCAAGGATCTGGCAGGAGCTAGTAATCTAGTGACTAAGCAGCCTAAAAGCGGGGACTGAGCCACCTTACAGCCTTAGTCCTCAGGGGCAGAGTGAGACTGGTTTTGACACACTAGGTAAGTGGATAGCCACTTTAGCAGTAATCCCAGCTATAAGCACTTTCCTGGGAAAGCTTCTGCTTAGCCAAGTTTAGAAGTTTAAAGTGCCTTTTAAGAGGGCTGAAGGGAGATTTAGGGTCTCCACCTTGTGGGGTTTGAGAAATCAGCAGAGGCCTCCAGTTGTATCAGCATTATGATTAATATCTCGTATCCCAGAAGACCACCTGTTGCCCAGACAATATTCAACAAGATATATATACTGCTTTGTTTTTGGTTTTTGTTTGTTTGTTTGTTTTTTTGATTATTTTGTTGTTCTGTTTTTTAATTTCAACCTTTTCCCTAAAGATTTTTTCTTTCTTTTTTTTCTCCATTTTTCTAGTTTAAATACAATTTCCCATTGCTGCCTTTTTCAATAATTAGAAAGTCATTTTTGCTAGTGTTTCTACCACTATTATTTGTTTTTTCACCCAATTTTATCCCATAAAGTTTTCTGTTTGCTTGTTTTGGTTTGATTTATAGCATTTTTGTCTTTTCTCTCTACTTAGTGGAGGTGGGGTACTGTGTCTGATCAGCTTAGCAAAGAGCTGCTGACCTCAAGGGAACCACCCAACCGGGCACCCCCAGAGGTTGGGTTTTTTTTAAGGTTGTGACAAAGTACCCTACTATACACCTATATTGCTCTGTCTCCCTCTTTCTGTGCCTCTCTTCTTTTTGTCAATATTCCCTTTTACCCACCCCCTCTCCTTTCTCTATTTTCTTTTTTCTTTTTTTCTTTCTTTCTTTCTTTTTCTTTCTTTTATCCCTTTTTGCTCTTCAACCTTCTCATTTTTCTGGTCCTGTATCAAAAGGACTCATCAAAACCCTAGTCCACAGACATGAGAACTTAAGAAGCTAGAGGAGTGAAAGGAAAATTAGGGCAAGGAAACAGATAAAAGAAATCACTCATGAGGAAGAATCAGCAGAAAACTCTTGGCAACATGAAGAACCAGTCCAGAGTAACCCCTCCAAGGGAACATGAGGTAGCTACTGCAGAGGATTCCACCTATAAAGAAATGTTAGGAATGACAGAAAGGGAATTTAGAATACACATGATGAAAACAATGAAGGAAATAATGGAAACAATGAAGGAAACTGCTAATAAAGTGGAAAATAACCAAAAGGAA
>CAUYPK010037390.1:0-15232 GCA_963574355.1 Loris lydekkerianus | reverse complement strand
TTGATTTTTTTTTTTTATTAAATCATAGCTGTTACATTAATGCAATCTTGGGATATAATATGCTGGTTTTATATACCATTTGAAATATTTTCATCAAACTGGTTAACATAGCCTTCACCACATTTTCTTAGTTATTGTGTTCAGACATTTATAGTCTACATTTAGTAAATTTCACAGGTACCCTTGTAAAAGGCACCACTTGATGTTTTATGTACAAACTCCCATTTAATACATAGCAAGCACAGGCATGTTTCGCAGATAAGAGACTTGAACTCAGTAAGAAGAGACTTTGGGACTTAAAACCAGGTCTTGTGGATACAGACCACATTCCATCGTCTACATGTTTTCCTCTACAACACTACACCCTACACCTCTTGGATGCACAATCAATAAAATTACAGGTGACCAACTAAAGAAGCAGAGTCCTAAAGGAAGAGAGGCTGGAAGCAGGTTCCAAGGAAGGAGCTCCCCACTCACAGCAAGGACATAAATAGGGAGCAAGGGTCTACGGGAAGCCACACTTCCCTTATGCTTGTTTTTTGTTTGTTTGTTTGTTTTTCTTTTTTCTGTTGTGTTTTATTTTGTTTTTTGATTTCTAATCAAGAATCACCTCCCCAACCCCCATACCAAGCAGTCACACAGGCAGGGAAAGGGAAGGTGGGGACTGAGGCCAGGGGGGAAGGGATGGGCCCTATCTAGGCCCCTCCCACAAGTTCACTGCCCTGTGGGAATGCAGCCAGATCGATGTTTTTGCAAAGAAACTAGATACTCAGAGTTTGAATCTCTTGATTTTTTAACTTTTTTAAGCTTAGACAATTAAGTAAAACTTAAAAACAATATATTGGCAAAAATAAAAGAGATCTGTGGATCAGATTCCACCAATTTACAACCCCTAGAATCAACCCTAGTGCCCTGAACTCAGGCGTGTATGAAACAGGGCCAGGTGGGGAGTGGCAGGTGGGGAGGGAGTGCTGCACCAAAGAATTGGAGATGGCTGAGCTCAGGGAGGAGGCCCAGGGCAGGCTGGCAACAGGAGTGAGGGTGGGTCCCAACACAGGACTTGGAGTGGCGCAGGAAAGCATTCGTACTCACTTAGCACGTAGGGTAATTCTCATCTTCAGCCAAGCACTGTTTTGCTATTGGGAATCTATGCCAAAGTAATCAAGGATTTTGCTTATTAATTTTAACCTACATTTCAGAAACACAGATTTGCCAAGACATTAAGTTTTCCTCTGAAAATGAAATTATTAAAAATTATTGTGCAGTGAGAACAACAGCTACCACTAAGCAAAAACCTATAAACGGTGGCCAAGGAACTGTGGGAACACCCAAGTGCTTATCCTGGTGACCAAACAGATTCTCAGGACACCAGAGCTCAGAAACAGCAGCGGCCTTGCCAGTTACATCATGTCCTATCTGAAGGGAAGAAAGGATTCTCATGTGCTCACCGAAGAGTTTCAAAAAGAGCCCAAAGGAAAAGATTTAGGTCTTTCTGTCATCAGCACTGCCTGGGATTCTGTACAGCCCAGCAACCTGAATGCTGCCAGCCCAGTGTCACGTATGTCCCTAAGTGGTGAAACAACCTCAGTTAGTACTAACCTGAAAACAAGTACTAACCCTTGTACACACAACCATCCCACTGAGAGCTCACCAAGCAACCTTCTGTGTAATTTGTCTTCCCATATAAATTTCCTTTTGTTTTATTTTATTGTTGTCGTTGGTTTGGATTGGTTTGGTTTTCTGAGACAGAATCTCACACTCTGGTGCCCTGGGTAGGGTGTCATAGTGTCATAGCTCATGGTAACCGCAAACTTTTGAGCTTGAGCAATTCTCTTGCCTCAGTCCCCTGGGTAGCTGGAAGACTGTAGGCGCCTGCCACTATGCCCAGCTAGCTTTTCTATTTTTAGTAGAGACGGGGTCTCACTCTTGCTCAGGCTGGTCCTGAGCCTCCCAGAGTTCTGGGATTGCAGGTGTGAGCCACCACACCCTGCTCCAGGTAAATTTCCTACAGGGTGGGAAATGAACAGCTCATTTAACACCTGTGTCAAGGCCCACCACTACACACACCTTTCTAATTGGAAAGTAATATATTGGCATCCTGACTTACTCGCAAGTGTCTCTTGTAAGTTTGCTGAGTATGAGAGCCCTGAAGAAAGGAACAACTGAAGATATGAGGGAAGGGGAGAAGGAGTCTAAGATTTATATGGCTAAGGACTCAACCTCGGAAAGTGGGGGCTTCATAAAGGTAGTGTCATCCTGCCTGAGAAGCCGGCCGGCCTCCCCCGACCACCTCTTTATCTTATCTTGCTCCTACCCACAACTACAGTGGGAGGTAGAAGGAAAAACCTATGTAGCATGGACCAGTTTTATTAATAAATTTTATTTGTTAGAGCAGTTTCAGGTTCACAGAAAAACTGAGCAGAAAGCACAGCCCTGTCCCCATGTGCACACAGCCTGCCTCATCATCAAGCTCCCACACCACAGTGGCTCATCAGTGACAGTGATTAACCTGCACTGACCCATCACTGTTACCCGCAGTCCACAGTTTACATCAGGAATCGCTGCCCATGTTGTATGTTCTCATGGATCTAAGGAATGTATAATAATATCTACCCACCATGGTAGTATCACGCAGAATCATGCTACTGCCCTAAAAATCCTCTGTAATCCACCGATTCATCCCAGATTTTTCAACATTATTATGCCTGTGTGTGTGCCAAGCCATCTTCTGAAAAGCGGCATCTCAAAATCAACCACTTGGTGGCACCAAAGCCAAAGGTAAGTTTTAAGGTCTGGCTTAGCCCTACCTCCAGAAAGGCGATTTTCACCTTTAAGAAATAGAAGGCATGTTTCTCTGTGACCCTGTGATGTAAGTATGGAAATCAACAGGTTTATACATGAACACAGGCAGGATAGTCCTGTTCACCCACGGAGTTAAGAAAACAGGTTAGTGTATTTGAAATGTTTTGAAAATCACGAGTACTTATAGTCTGGCCTACTTCGGAGGTGCTGCCTGTCTAAGCGTATCTGAGCAACCAGGCCATGCCCTAAATCAGTCATTTCACGTGAACAGGTCTGCATGAGGCCTCATGGGGCAGAGTTACAACAGGGACGTGGTTTCCACAGTAGACCCCGCTGATCAGCCTGCAGCAGCTGATTCACTAGGGCCCCCCCTCCCCCAAGCCCACCGCCCACTTGCTGCCGCTGGTCACGAGGGCTCAGGGACACTCAGCCTGTGGGTGCCCTACTGCTCTCATGGTGCCACATCCCCTAGAAGGCATCACGTCTGCTCCCAAACCTTTCTGTGGCAACTGTATCTGTCACTCTAATTACGTGTTTCAAAGGAACATGAGCTGATGAGTGTAAAACCAGGAGTTATTACTGCTGTGGAAACTAGGTTGACTGCTTTGGAAAGACTTCATGAGGGTAAATGACAAAAAAGAAAAAGAACACAAAGAAAATTACGTGTAGGCAAGATGACTCTAGGAGATTAGAAAAAATATATTTAAACATTCTTCATTTCATATATCTGAGGTTTTCAAAGAAATAAAATCTATAATTAAGCATTAAAGTTGTGATTACACAAGAAAGACTTGATAGAACTCTGTGACTTACACTCAAAGAAAAGGATTTTACATTAAGAGTATTGTTTGTTTTTTTTTATCTTCCTGATTTCCTAGAAGTGGTTAAAAAAAAAAAAAAAAAAAAGAGTGTTTTTTAAAAATGCATATTTCTGGACAGGTGCGGTGGGTGGCTCATGCCTGTAATCCTAGTACTCGGGGAGGCCGAGGCACTAGGATCACTCGAGGTCAGGAGGTCAAGATCAGCCTGAGAAAGAGCAAGATCCCACCTCTTCTAAAAATGGAAAAATTAGCCATGCATTGTGGTGGGCACCCATAGTCCTAGCTACATGGGAGGCTGACCAAGAGTTTGAGGATGCCGTGAGGTAGGCTGAGGCTACGGCACTCTAGTCTGGGCAACACAATGAGACTCTGTCACAAAACACCAATAATTAAAATAAAACAAAAATGTATATTTCTGTTTTAAATTAAAATGTGTTGTTTTGTTTTGTTTTGTTTTTCAGTTAAAGGGGGTATAATAAAGAATGGTATAGCTTTAACTGAAAAAAAAAATTTTTTTTAAACAAGGTCTTAACTATTGCCTGGGCTAGAGTGCAGTGGTATACTCACACCTCATAGCAACCTCAAAGCCCTGGGTTCAACCAGTATTCTGCCCTCAACCTCCCAAGTAGCTGGGACTACAAGTGTGCGCCACCATGTCTGGCTAATTTTTCTATTTGTTTTGTAGACAAGGTCTCACTAGGTCTCTCAGGTTAGTCTCAAATTCCTGGCCTCAAATAATCCTCCCACCTTGGCCTCTCCAAGTGCAGGTGTGAGCCATCGTGCCCAGCCTAACTGACATTTTTCAATAAACAGGCAAGCCCCCAGTGTCTGCTATATGGCCAAGCTCAGGAAGAGAGATGGGGAAATGGAGAAGGCAGAAAGGTGTCTGTCCCACCCCAAAGCCTGTGCCTGGGTCCTAGGGAGAGAGGAGGTGCTGATGGAAACCACAAGCACTGTTTTCAGCAGGAACACACACAGCAAGGCTGCAGATCCTCAGCTAACGAAGGGTGGCGCAGTGGGGTGCCTGGGTCTTCTCCCCACTTCCTCACAGATAAAGGCCTTGTTACGGTCTCATGAGGGGCCTCGTTGGCCTGGACCTTCACCATCAGAACTCAAGCAGAGACCACAATTTCAACATGATGTGGGCACAGATGGACACAGCTGCCTCCAAGTTGCTCAGCAAGTAAGAGACATCCCAAAAATGACAAAGAGACAGCCCAAAGACACCAAGAGAAGAGAATGGAATACGCAGGACGCAGAGACGGCCAACAGGATGCCTGACAGGCCCAGACTTCTGGGTACAAGTGCAAACTTTGGAAATATCTAGAAATAGGTGGAAATAGGTACCAGGTAGTGAGCTGAGAGCCTTTGTGAAAAGGAAGTGAGAGAAAAAAATAATCAGTGACATTTTGGCAACAAAGGAAGCAAACCAACCCCTTTCCGTTCAAAACCGTGAGAAAAAGATTGTTTTAATATTTCCTATTATGTTTCAGCTGAAAGAAAGACTTTAATTTTCTTGACTTCTCAAAAACATGAACTGGCCCTTTTAAAACATCTTGCAAGGACTTTACTACTGAGGTCTCATCATCTCCATCTTCACACTCATGTCAAATGTGGGATCATGACGCCTCTGTCTGAGCAATCTCAGCAGCCTTCTGATGATTTATATCTAATGGGGCTTAGCTAAGAGAAAAGTTCTTTTTTTTTTTTTTTTTTTGAGACAGTCTCGCTCTGTTGCCCTGAGTAGAGTGCCATGGCATCAGAGCTCACAGCAACCTCAAACTCTTGGGCTCAAGCGATCGTCCTAACTCAGCCTCCCAAGTAGCTGGGACAGGCACCTGCCACAATGCCTGGCTAGTTTTTTCTTAGTAGAGACGGGGTCTTGCTCTTCCTCAAACTAGTCCCAAATTCCTGAACCCAAGCAATCCACATGCCTCAGCCTCCCAGGGTGCTAGGATTATAGGCATGAGCCAGTGTGCTCACCCAAAGAGACATTATCTTGACTGAATCTATATTTTTATCCAGCATCGCAGTTAAGAGTGTACACTTCAGAGTCAGTGCGCCTGAGTTAAAACCCCAGCTTTTCTGTTTACAAGTTGTGTGAACTTGAAGAATATGTCTTACCTGTAAAGTCAGTCTACCTCCTACCCCCATCTTTCCCCTGCGACATTGCCCAGGATTTTTTCTGTCCTTTGAATTCTCACTGCTGACCCTGCTCATAGCACTGACCGTTTCTTCCTAAACTGCTGCAACATCCTCTGGCATCTTTCCCTTCTGGTCTAACAAAGCCACGTGGATCTTCCAGGCTTACTTCCCCCAAATCTATTTCATCATGTCCTTCTTTTGTTACAGTGTCTAAATTGTTCCTTATTCCCTCTGCAACAAGCTCAGGCTCCTCCTGGTTTACAGAGCTCTTCACAGGCCCTGGTTGACTGTGCAGCCTCATCTGATACAATCTGCAAGGCGAGGTTCTTCCCTGCCCTGGACACTTCTTGAAGGAAACCCTCCTTTCCTGGTCTGTACTTTCCTTCCCATCCTCCAAGGCCGAGTTCAAGGACAATCTTCTCCAGGAATCTTTCTCACCTAGTCTAGTGCCTTCTCTCACCACCCATCTAAATTTCTGTGGTGACTTTTAAATTTTACTCCACGATTCTAAATGAAAGAAATTAATTTGATTTTCAACCACCTCACCACCTCCATGCCATAGGTTTGGTGATAAACTCAGTCTTGGTTTTTTGTTTTTTGGGGTTTTGTTTTTTTTGTTGTTGTTTTGTTTTTTCTTTTTTGAGACAGAGTTTCACTATGTCACCCTCGATAGAGTGCGGTGGCATCACAGTTCACAGCAACTTCTAACTCTTGGTGTTAAGCAATTCTCTTACTATAGGCGCCTGCCACAATACCCAGCTATTTTTTTGTTGCAGTTGTCATTGTTATTTAGCTGGCCCGGGCTGGGTTCCAATCCACCAGCCTGGGTTTATGTGGCCGGCACCCTAACCACTGTGCTACAGATGCCAAGGCTCAGTCTTGGTTTGCTCTCCCTCCCGGAATCCAGAGGGCTGAAGGTACCCGACTCATCACAGACCAGCCTGAGGCTCTACGTCCAAGTCAGCATCCTTACAGCCAAATCTCAGGGGCAGAAGGTCTTTCAATGTAGTGAGGCTACAGCGTTAAAGCTCAGATATCCCAGTGCCCTTCTATCAGACGTCCTGTCACTGATCAAGAGAATGGGACACTTGTCCCTTATACTGATGGGACCTGCCTTAAGCCATCTGCCCCACGGTTTTCTCTTGGCTTTCGAATCTTTCTACTGCTCCCCGCCCCGTTACTAAGTTTTAGAACCCCTCCCCCACCAATAAAGCTCCTGGCTGTTTTGTACTTTGTATAAATGTAATTACAGCACTTATCATAGTCGGCATCATATTCAGAAGAGACAGTAACACATTAATGTTAGGAGCACAAACACCAGGAGCAAACAGGACTGGAGTGCTGTGCCCGCCCTTCTGGCCCGCTGCCAGGAGGCCTTAACAAATTATTTAAGTGCCCAAAGCCTCGGTTTCCTGCCGGGAAAGCCTTCACAGGAATGGCCTGAGGATTAAATCAGGCCCAGCAGTAGTTCTAGTAGCAAAGGCTTACATTTACCTAGCACTGTATCCAGCTGAGCACCTTACGTGGATTAACTCTTTTCTTTTCTTTTTTTTTTTTTTTTTGGAGACAGAGCCTCATTCTGTTGCCCAGACTAGAGTGTCCTGGTGTCAGCCTAGCTCACTGCAACTTGAAACTCCTGCACTCAAGTCATCCTCCTGCCTCAGCCTCCTCAGTAGACAGGAGCACAGGTGCCCACCACCAGGCACTGCTAACTTTTCTATTCTTAGTATAGAGATGGGGTTTGCTCTTAGGCTAGTCTCAAACACTTGAGCTCAAGCAATCCACCTGCCTCAGCCTCCCAGAGTGCTAGGATTACAGCCCTGAGCCACTGCACCCGGCTATACTAACTCACTTCATCCTCACAACATGAACAAGTAAACAGGCATAAAGGCGTGAGATAACACCCATGATTACACAGCTAGTAAGCAGCAGAGAAAGGAACCCAACCCCAGCGGTTTGGCTCAGAGTCTACGCTCGTTATCCCTCCGCCACGTTGCTTTCAACAATCGTAGCTAATTATTGTCAATAGTGTTACTGGATTCTTAACGTATCTGCCTGTGTATGTAAAGCCTAAATTCCCTGAGGCCTGCAACACACTGGCTCAGCTGTCACAGCTGTCAGGGAGCTGGCACTGCAGGCTGACCGTGCGGCTGCAGCCTGCCTTCCTGCTCACCAGCTCTCACTGAGGCAAACGGCTTCACCTGTGAGGATGGCGGGCTGGACTACATTATTTCCTACTTAGAAGGAACTCAGGAAAGCAAATGACAGCCACTGTTATGAAATACTGGCATATTTCATTATTTGCTATGAGTTGTAGTTAGCAGCTGACCTTCCAGAATCTAGAACAGTGCCAGAGCTCTCAACACTCCCTCATCACCAACTTCCTGAGTCTTTTTCCTATTTCATGTGGGCTTATGGTGTTTCTAAAATTACTCCCTAAAGAAAAGGTAACACCTCAATAATAACAGTAATAACAATAGCTAACTTTTATTGAAGACTTCCTGTGCACCAGGGACTGTTCTATGATTTTTTTCATGTGTTTAATTATTTAATCCTCACGACAGCCCAATGTGGTAGACACATCTTCACTTTGATCAAAGAAAACCAAGGCGCAAAAAGGTTAAATAACTCACTCTGTGTCACTCTTCATACAGCCTGTACCTGGCAGAGCCTAACACTGAACTACTGCCCTTTTTGGTCTGTTTTTCTAACTTTTCATATTCCCTGTAACATTTTCTAGAATTCAGTACATGAAAAGGTATCAAAGCATTTGTTGATTGAATTTTTTCTTAGAAATAGAATGAATGATAACAAAATTTTGAGATGTCTGTCCCAAAAAAATCAAAGTCTAAAAGCCACAGTTTGTGTCTTAACATCAAACAAGCTCAGCCGTTGAAATGAGTGTATCAGTTAAGGTGACTCATGAAGATGAGGTCCCACTTTTCCAGCTGTGAATGACTCAAAGGACTGAGACATCCTTCACATACTATTCTGGTGGACACACAGCACAGAAATGATGCCACTTAAAGATGTAACCCAGGCATCTGTGACAAAATCACACCCCACAACCAAGATTATAAGTGATTAGAGGGTGATCTTTTTCTTCCAATTCCCTTTTTGATTTTAAGAACAGAAATACCCAGGCTTCCATCCATAACCTCTTTCCATAAAGGATGAGAATCACAAACTGGGGAAATTCTCCAGGATAAATGAAGTTCAGACTCATGTAACTAAAACTTAATCAAAGCTTCATAGATATAGTATATATTGTTCTACAATTAAAAGACCTTATAGGAAAACAAACCAGTTGGACTTACCTGGTGTGAGTCACTTAAATGGAAGAGTGGGTTTTCACAGCCTTGGGAAAATCTAGGGTTACAGGGCACACTCGGTAGGGCTGAGCTCATTGTGACAATATGTTCGTTTTCATTGGCAAAAAGGGAAAGGAAGTGAGCCAGGCCCTAAAAAAATACCACTAGAGACATTCCGGCCGATCCTCGATAAGGACTGGGAATGCTGCCATCAGCTCATGGCTGGAAGAAGGAAACTTGGATCAGAGAGCAGCTGACCAAGAGACACCATGTTAGGTGTAGGAATGATTTCCCATTATACTACAAATTTTCAACAAGGGAGTCAGTTCAACCAGTGGTTTTCAATTTTTTTTTTTTTTTTTTTTTTTTTTTGCTGTGACTCACAGTAAGAAATATGTACATTATATCAAGATCAATAAATATACACAAACATACATAAGAACTGACACATGCGTGTTTGTAACTGAAACATGCTTACCTTTCTTCTGTACAAAGTACTGTGATGCTTTCCATCCTATTCTACTTGGTGTTCTAAACACACTGGTTGAGGAAAACACTGTTTTAGATGCTGACCAGCACGGGAGAGTCTGAGGGTACATTTTATAACAGTCTTTATTCCTCCTCCACAGCCCCATAGCCAACTCGGGGGAGCTGCAATGGAGCATCTGCTCTTGAGACAAGTGACCTGATCTTGATACGTGGATAAAGCAGGCTGTCTTCTCCATGACTGGCCATTCCTCACTATGCTGGCCCCTCCTTCTCTTTCTGTCCCTGAAATGCTGCTGTGTCCCCCAGCAGCTGTGTCTGATCCCTTTACCACTCTGAGTTTACTTACATGGCTTCCCTGAGTGAGGGACAATTGCTCAGAAACCCTATTCACTAGGCTCCAATTCTCAGCACTCATCTATCCCCCACTGAACTCTCCCACAGATTTCAAACTCATTAGATCCAAAAATTGTATTTATAATCCGTCTTCTCTATCTCCTCACCCAAACCTATTTATTTTCAGCTTTCCTTGTCTCAAAGAATGGCCCTGTACTTACTCACCCAAGACCCCAACCTGGAGGTCATCACTTGCAATCTCTCCTTCCCGTACATCTATGTCAGACAGGTTACCAATTCAACCTTCTTCATGGTGCATTCAGTGGTGTGCAGGGAAACATTTAATACCCCACCACACATACACACACAGCACTGACTTGCAGGGCTTATTGATTTCTATGATACAAATGTCCACCATAGCCAATTTCAGCCTGATGTCATTGAAGGTAGAGTTGGGAAGAGATGTGTACACATGGCTCCAGCACACGACCGTCCACTCCTCAGAACATTTCTCCCCTCATACCTCCTCTACTGCCTTCATTCATCTTCTTTCTCTTAGCTAACACAACAGGATGTTTATAATCCCCTGAACTCATGTCATATTCCACACCTTTCTCTGCCACAGTGTCAAAAATACCTAAAATCCAAGAGTCACCATGTTACTCCCCCCACCTAAACCCTTTCACTGGGCCTCACTGGCCATGCAACCTTCATAGACAAGGCCCTGATAACATGGTCCCTGCTGACCTGCGCCTAAACACCACCACCTGTAACCTCAACTCCAAAGACAACAGCATACCTGGTGGTCCCAAACATGATGCTGTCCCCTACCTCTGTACCTTTACTCATTCTGTCCCCACTCCACAACCTTCCCCAATTTGTCCACTGAGCAAGCACCCACTCATCTCTCCAGATTCAGCTCAAATCCCCTCTTTAGGAAGCTTTTCCTGAACTCCTTAGATAAACTCAGCACTCCCACTTTTACACCTCCAGTCCATTAGAGCACCGCTAACACCCTTTGCTGAATTTATCTCTTTTCATTCTCATCTCTTCTCACTACACATGAGGGTCTAGATCTGGATCTTATTTACACACATGCCAAGCATATAACCTGGTGACAGTACAAAGTGCTCTCAGTAAATGGTGACCATTATTATCTAGAGCAGTGTTTTTCAACCTTTTTAATCTCACGGCGCACTTGAACCTATACTTAAACTTCCGTGGCACACTTAAACTATGTTGATCAAAAAAAGAATAAAAACAAGAATATACTTACAGTGCTTTCAACTACTTTCAAAAATAATTTAATTTGGCTCAGGGCCAGTAGCTCAGTGATTAGGGCACTGGCCACATACACCTAGCACTGGTGGGTTCGAACCCAACCCGGGCCAGCTAGACAACAATGACAACTACAACAAAAAAATAGTCAGGTGTTGTGGTGGGCTCCTGTAGTCCCAGCTACTTGGGAGGCTGAGGCAAGAGAATTGCTTCAGCCCAAGAGTTTGAGGTTGCTGTGAGCTGTGATGCCACTGCACTCTACCGAGGGCAACATAGTAAAACTCTGTCTCAAAAAAAAAATTTTTTTTTAAAAGAATAATAATTTAATGGATGATCTTTACAAGTTCTCATGGCACACCTAAGATCCTCTCATAGCACACTGTTTGAAAATCACTAATCAAGAGCAACTATCAGTAGGTTCTTGCCAACTATCCAAGGCCAGTTGAATGCTAAAATACAGCACCTTCCAAATTGTGAGGAGGTTCCAAGATCTGCTTCCTTAGTTAAAGAAGTAGAAATTAGAAATATATTTTTTCTCCTTTTGGCCTCTGCATTACTTTGCTAAGGCTACCATAACAAAATACCACAGATAGGGCAGCTTAAACAATAGACATTTATTTTCTCAGAATTCTGCAAGCTAGAAGTCCAAGACCGAGGTGTCCCCAAGGTCAAGTTCTTAGGAGGCCTCTGTCCTTGGTTTGCAGGTAGACGGCTATCTTCATGTTCAAATGGCATTCTCCCTGTACAGGTGTCTGTGTCCAAATTCCCTCGTCTGGTAAGTGTACCACTTATGTTGGAGTAGAGCCCACCCTAAAGACCTCATTTTAACCTAATTACCTCTATTAAAGAGCTTCTCTGCAAATACAGTCACATTATAAGATTCCAGTACTTAGGACTTCAACATACGAATTGTGAAGGAGTCTGGCCTTAACAGCCTCCTGCTAGGCCATGAGCCCCTCACAAGGCAGCAGCTACAGCTTAGTCATCCTTAGCATCTTCTGTGCCTGCCAGTGTATCAAGGTCACAGGAGATGCTCCATAAATAATTTGTGGGATACATAAATGAAGGGTATTCCCAGAAATACAGTCCAAATCTGTGGATTGTTGTCCCTTCCAAACCTAGTGTCCAGCACCAAGAAAAATGTGGCTTGATGTCATCATCTCTAAATAGTCCATTGCCAAACAGCTATTTATGTGGCACACAACACATATCAGAAAAATAAAACCCCCAAGGCCAGATGCCCCAAACCACTGACAATGCCCTTCTCTCTCCACATCCATTCCAACACTCCCAGACTGACAGCTTTCATCCATGCTTACAGTCAGATTCAAAGTCAACAGAAAACTAACACCACTCTGCCTACAGATCATGGTATAACAGACTAGGAGAGACAGAAAAACAGACATCTGCTACTGCTCTCCTGTCCTTAGAAACATCCCCCTTACTGTTCTGTGTGATTTTGTAGACCTATCAATCACATAACCTGCCTTCCCCACTATCAAGATGGGCATGTCCCCTTTTAGTCCCCTCTTATCTCCCAGTAATTTGAGTCCAGAGTGGAGAGATTTGGAGATACAAAATAATTGCAGGAAGTCGATTAAGCCAATGCCATGAAGGGTTCCTGGTACACACATCCCTGAAACAGCCTTAGTTCCTGACCTTCCCAAGGCTTGACCGAGTCTGTCTCTGAGACCCACCTGGGATCTTCCATAAATGCCTTTTCCTTACATTAGACAGTATTTGTTCTATAGCTCTCAATCAAAGCATCTTGACACACAATGGCCCCTGGAAGTGAGGTGTGGCTAAGGGTGGACCTAAAACACAGAAATGAGAGCAGGGGGTAAGGAGTCTCCTACCCACTACAAAGGAGGTGCGCTCACAATCCTTGTTATGCCATTGTACAGCAGTGAATTATGCTACTTCCTCTTATATTTCGAGATGTAGCTCCCAAGTCTCCACAGACTGGTTGGTAAGAAAATACTGGCCAGGCATGGTGGCTCACACCTGTAATCCTAGCACTCTGGGGAACAGAGGCAGGTGGATTACCTGAGCTCAGGACTCTGAGACCAGCCTGAGCACGAATGAAACAGACACACACAGAGACCCACCCTGTCCACTAAAGCTAGAAAAAACTACAGCGGTGCCTGTGGCTCAAAGAGTAGGGCATCAGCCCCATGTACCGGGGGTGGTGGGTTCAAGCCTGGCCCTAGCCAAAACTGCAAAACATAAATAAATAAATAAATAAATAAATAAATAAATAAATAAATAAATAAAATCAGAAAAAACTAGCCAGGCATTGTGGCAGGTGCCTATAATCCCAGCTACTCAGGAGGCTGAGGCAGGAGAATCACTTGAGCCCCAATAGTTTCAGGTTGCTGTGAGCTGTGATGATGCCACGTTACTCTACCAAGGGTGACAAGGTAAGTCTCTGTCTCAAAGGACCAAAAAGAAAGAAAGAAAGAAAATGTCAAAATACCGGAGTGTGTGGCCATCTCAGACAGTTTTTGGTAAGATCCTGGAAATGACTTAGCCATAGCCAAGGTGGCCAATCTGAGAGCAGAGAAAATTCTGCTTCACTAAGACTGGGCTGCCTCTTGGCAGGAATCCAAGACGATGACAACTCCGAAAATCATGAAGGATGACGTAATTTGAATTTTCAGCCCGAGTCAAGATAACACTAGACAAAAGAAATGAAGGAAACATCGCAGTAGATGGGACCAACAGAGCTGGGGGGAGCCTGATCCCACCCCCTGATACATTCTCCTTCCCTGATGAAGAGTGAAGCACCAGGATGAAGCCCCAGGATGAGAACAGGCTGAGACGCACAAGGAAGCAACACTGAGACCGGAAGACAGCAGAGCAGCAAGGCTGAGCTCTAGGAGAGCCACCCTAGGCCAGCGCCCAGAGCAAGCTCAACCCACAGAGTGAAAAGGCGCACGGAGCAGCAGCTGGACTGACACCTCCAGCAGCTTTGTAAAGTAAAGCCTACCCTGCTCCAAAATCAATCTCCAGGGATCCCGAGCCACAGCCCCACCAGAATTGATACCACTGCTAGAAAAATCCTGCCCAAGGTGCTTCCCAAACGTGTCCATGGATTTCATGAGGGAATAGGGAGTAGGTTCAATAGTACCCGGAGCAGTGAGGTACATCAACTACTACACATGTGTCTGACTTGGAAGAGAAAAACCTGACCTGTAACAGTCAAGACTATCACCAACCTGCATTCACAGTGGATGGATCAGTAACTTTCCACAAAGACACAGGGCCAAAGATTTAGATGGAGACAACAGAAAAAAATAACTCTGGAAATCAGATCATGTGGGAGAGATCAATGTAAGATATTCCTTGAGTTGTATTAAGGATGGCTTTGATTCTGAATCAAATAAGAATATTTGTCTCAAAGCACTTACACCCTCTCAGTTATTGACTGGGGAGTTGGGTAACCAAATGAAGCCATTTCGAAAGGAGCTGCGGGATAGAAGCCTGGGCACTGTTTGCCTTCCTCTGGGAGAGTGAGCTCAGATGCTGCCATGCGCCGGGCTGAGTCAGCGATGGCTCCTGGAGTGGTCCCTTCAGGACCAGCACTGCTGTACAGCATCCTTTTCTTATACCTTCTGTGAGCGTCCCCTACAAGTAACATAACTTATACTGCATTTCTATTAAATGGCACAGAATCACCTGGGAGCAGGGAAAAATGTTTAATTCCATGTGGCTTGAATCTGTCACTTACTTGCTAAGAGAGATAAAATGTAATTTACTTACACCCCATGTATCCTCCCATCATTTTCATTAACCACCCTGAGAAAACAGCCTCAGTTCCACACTGGAAGGAATACTTAGGTTCTGTGAACAAGGGAAATAGCACAGGGTAGTGGGGCGGTGGTGAGCAAGGGTAAGCTTGGGATGATTCCACTGGAGATGTTTTCACACTGATGAACATGAGGACTTCAAGGGCTTGTTAAAATAGTGCTGTGTGGTGAGAGAGGCGCGGGCACATTTCCTGTGGATGAGATTGCCTGGGGGTTTGAACAACACTTGGAATACAGCTGCCTT
>CAUYPK010037387.1:0-29399 GCA_963574355.1 Loris lydekkerianus | reverse complement strand
AGCAGTTAGGGGACCGGCCACATACACCTGGGCTGGCAGGTTCAAACCCAGCCCAGGCCTGCTAAACAACAATGACAACTACAACAACAAAAATAGCCAGGCATGTGGCTGGCACCTGTAGTCCCAGCTGCTTGGGAGCCTGAGGCAGGAGAATCACTTCAGCCCAAAGAGTTTGAAGTTGCTGTGAGCTATGATGTTACAGCACTCTACTGAGGGTGAAATAGTGAGACTCTGTCTCAAAAAAAAAAAATAAATAAATAAAAGCTATGTTCTGACTGACAGTTCTAAATAAATAATGATAATCACTGTGCTCTCGGGCCCATGTGCACAGGCTGCCCTTCCAGAGTGACCAGGTACAACTGGGCACTCTAGAGTCCACTGAGGTCCTAGTTTCTTTTCACCCTAGCAGCACAACCTAGGATGTTGACTTCCAGCCCCGACCACATGTAGGGTGCCCAACTTTCCTGGTTTGCCTGGGACTGAGAGGTATCATGGAATATGAGACTTAAAGTGCTAAAACCAGTCCCAGGCAAGCTGGATGTTTGTTCCCCCTAGCTGCACATCAAAAGCTCTTGGGAATCCTTCAAACTGGACAAAGAATGCCTGGGCTAAGTCACTGGGTTGGGGTGTGGTCTGAGCATTGGAATGATTGGAACCACCAAGGAAGGATTCAGCTCTGTGACCAAGGTGAAGAACAGGTGCCTGACCAAGGTGAAGAACAGAGGTGGGCAGACACCTGGGCTTTAGAGGGTGATATTGACTAGGGAGGGCTGGTTTTGCCCCTGGGGAGCCCACCCCTTGTTTATGGACATAAGCAAGCTCATGCTCAAGGGGTATGAGCAGTCCCTGGCCACAGCAGGGAAAAGGACTCAAGTAGTGGTCACAGCTGCATCCTCCAATGAAGGTCACAGGCTGGGGACATGTTAGGCCCTTATATCCCTGGCCTTCAACAGTTCCTGGAGGGCCTTTATGCCACCCCTTTCCCCACTTGGCTCATTCCTCCTCCTTGGTCAAGCTTCAATGCAGACATCACCTCCTCCAGGGAAGTCCTTCTGAGCTCTTCCAGATGGGTACTTACTAGTCTGTAAGCTCATTGAGGATGGCAGGTCATTCAAGTAGGTTCTCAGTAAGTCTGCTGGCTGAGTGAATGGAAATGAGCATGTACACCAGCAAATGGGTCTGTCAGCTTGGAATCTGAGACTCTCCAGCATTTTCTCAGACTAGCCACATTCTGGCTGCTGGTAGCTGGTTTCCAAAGCAGTAGACAAGAGGGTAAGAATGGTCCTGGAGACCCGTCTCTACCCCTGGTGGCACAAGCCCACCTAATGTGAGCAAAGAAACATTGGGTGGACCCGAAACAATCTACCCCTTTGCTTACGCAAACTCCAGCTTCTTTAGGTCTCGGACAGCAGGGAGCTCCCTGGTGGTGTCTTCTGAGGAACTTCTCATCCTGGAGAAAATAGTCAATGCTGGTGGGGGGTAAGGATTTTCTGCCACAGAGCCCTTATCCATGGGAACCATGATGGCTTCCCAGTGCCCAAAACTCCCTGGGGGGATTGCCTTCCTTGGGGTTATTGTTGTGCTTTATTGAAAATAGACATCTCAGGACTGTGTTTCCTGACACAGAGCCTCAGATTCAGCACTTAGTACCACTGGACCCAGTGAGCACATAACAATGCGTGATGAAGGGGAGAGTAAGAAAGTTAACTTGTTCTGTGGTCAAGTTTCCTCTGCCCTCTGGATCTTGGCTCTGCCATCTATAAAATGGGAATAACACTGGTCCTAAATTCCTCAAGGTAGGCATCACTTTTGTTACTGGATGCAGAAGCCATCTTTGTCAACTCCCAGAAAGGGAGCATGTCTCCTTGCCTTCAGCTAAGAAGAACTGGGCATACGAGGGCATGTTTCAAATGGAGCAAAGTGTTTAATCCAGTAGGCTTTGCCTGAGCACCAACTGCAGTGTTGGTGCACCAATTCCAGGTAGCCATTGCCCAGAAGGAGGACACGGGTGTCCCAAAGGAAAGGAGGCACTGGAAATGACCATGACAATGGGTCCTACGTGTCCTCAACATATGCAGCCTGGACCATCTCCCATCCCTCACCCCCTTACCCTCTCACCTCTGGGTTTGCACAAGGTTGCCCAGGTCTTCCACATCCTTCTTGGACTTGGCTTTGAAAGGCTCAATGGTGAACTTTTCCTCCGCAGCCCGGAGAAGCTTGGTCTCCCCACATTGCCGTAGGGACTCCCACAGTCCCACTGTGTCACTCAAGGCAGCCCTGTGGAGGGAGGGCCTCAGACCCAGGCACAGTGACTGGGCTAGACCGTAATAAAGGCGCAGTTCCATGAGGGACCTATCTATTCAGATTCTTTCCTTTCTTAGCTTAACCTCCTCCAGAAAGCCTCCCATAACCACTCCAGCCCTTATTGAGTCCTCTTTTCTTACAACTCTCATAGTGTTTTGTTTCCCTTTTTACTTTGGCTACCAGGAGGCACAGTGCTAAATTCTTGGCACAATTGCATAAGATTTTATGACGTGGGTAAAGTACGTTTAGGAGGAATGTGGGGGCAATTCTCTGAAGATGAAACTGAAGTGCTCAAGCAGATTTCAGAAAGACTCAAATGCACCAAATGAATGAATTTAGACTCAATACCAAGGATTGCAGAGTACCCCTTAAAGATTGTCAGCAGGAGTGGGATATGATCAAATTTAACTTGTGGGACGATCACTTTAGTGGCTGTGTATAAAGTAAAGTGGAAGAGCAGAGAATGAAGGTAGTGAGGCCAAGGGGAGGCCAGGGCTCTAATCTAAACATGAGAACATGGTGCCTTGATCAGTGGAAGAAGAGAAGAAAACAAATCTGAACCCACGTCAGCCTTGGATTCTACATGTGGCCTGGTACCTGGCACACAGAGGTCCTCCAAATATTGGTTAGAAAAGCAATTCTGCCTTGCATGGCTTTGGGCAAGCAGCTGCCCCTCTCTGAGCCCAACATTATCATCTCGAACATGGAGTGTATCCATTCTGCCCCACTTGGCTGCTGTGCACACACAAATGGGACCCCACAGAATGAATATGAGGCCTGGCATCGAGGCCACCGTGGGTGCCCAGCACAAAGGAGCCCCTTTTCCCCATCCCTGTCCCCACCTGAAATGGGTGACACAGCTGAGTCCCACGAGGCTCCCCAGTCCAGAGGGGTCAATGCCAGTGTTGCACAGATCCAGAGAGAAGTCTCGGCCAGCTGCCTCCAAGGCCCTGCCCAGCACATGTGCATCGGGAGGTGTGAGTCGGGTGCCCAGGAAGGACAAGCAGGTGGGGATCTCCTGCACCACGTGCTGCCAAATTTCAGCGTCCTCTGTCTCATGAGCACAGTGCAGCAGCTCCAACAACCGCCTCGCCCGCAGCATCCCTGGCTTCAGCCTCTTCAGGTACCTGGTGAGGACCTTCTGCTTCCGGTCTGCCAAGGCAGCCGCTGCCAGCCCAACCAAGGCTCCTAGGCAGTGGGTGCGTGGTTGAAAGATCAGGCCGGCCAGAAAGCGCGGCACACCTTCCAGCCAGTTGTCATAGGGCCTCTTTTTCCTTGGGGTCAATGCTAAATACTGTGGCAGTTCCTTGTTCTTGATGTCACTGCTCAGAGCCAGCCACAGGGCCCCGAGAAAGCACTGCAGAAGGAAGCTGGAGAAGGCCAGCTGGGCCTCGGTGGCCCCTGGGATGGGTCGCACTAAGCCCTTGGCCACAGCCCAGGTCCTCACCTCCACCGAGGGGAACTGGTCTTCCCGCAGGTTACCTTGGTGTCTGCGCCCCAACTCCCAGGCCAGCTTGGCCAGCTCCACCAGGGCCCCCGGCGGGCTGTCTCGGGCTGCAGGGCCCAGCAGGCCAACGTAGAGTCCTGTGAGCGTGGCAGGCAGTTTAGCCCCATCTCCCTGCTCCAGCAAGGCCTCCGAGAGCTGGCACATGGCCCGGCACAAAGTAGGGCTGTGACCGTGACTGAGGAGAAAAGGCTGGTCCCGGAGGAGCGCTAGGGCTCTCTCTTGGTACTCGGTCACCCCCGAGTTTTCAAAGTAGAGCGACACATAGGCCTGGGCCTGCTCAGGGGAGAAGCCAGCCACCTCAAACAGGGCGTCGGCCTTGCTCAAGCTCTGGGCCAGGCGGCCCCGGGGCCGGGCAGTGAGGAGCAAGGTGCAGCCTCGCAGCAGCCTCCGCTGGAAGAGGCCAGCCAGTAATCCCCGGAGGGAGCAGGGTTCTGTGGCTGCCGGGCCACCCGTGCTGTGCAGGAAGCCATCCTGGGCCTCCAGCTCCTCGAAGCCGTCCAAGATGAGCAGAACACGATCAGGCCTCCTCAAGACGTGTCTGAGCACCTGGTCATCCACCTCCAGTGGCTGTGGGCCGAGGGAGAAGAGCAGGTCCGGCAGGCGGTAGGTATCCCCAGGACGGTCCAAACAGTAGCAGGGGATGTGGAAGGCAAAGTCATACTGTGGAAGCTGCCCACAGGCCCAGGCGCGGCTCAGGGCACGGGCGCAGCAGCTCTTCCCCTGCCCAGCCCTGCCCAACACGGCAATCACTTGTGTTTCACGTGGCCGCCGCCGCTCCCTGGCTGCCAGCAGCACCTCAGCCAGAACCCCTGGTGTCAGCTGCCTCTCTGCCCAGTCCAGAGTGGCCAGCTCCCACTCCTGGCTCTTGTTGCTGGTCCTCTCCAACCTGGCCCTCACCAGGTCCACCTGCACCAGGAGGCCATCAGGGCCCTCGGGCTCAGCCTGATACTTGTCTTGCAGCGAGTGACAGAACTGCTTCACGGGCTCTGCAAAGGCCAAGGGATGTGTCAGGTGGGAGCAGGCGGGAAGCAGAGCCAGCCACCATGAGGCCAGCACTGCCACCCTCGCCATGTGCTCATCCATTCACTGCGCAGACTTGAGTGACTGCCTCATTTCAGCTACCCAGATGCTCATTCACTGAGTAACTCCTTGCCGCCCCCATTCGTTCATTCATTGTCTCACCCTTGTTTCTATCCACTCCTTTCATGACTTCACTAACTGCCTTCTTCTCTGGGCCCCTCATTTGCTCACCACAGAAGGCCATGGGAGGGGGCATGTTAAGAGATAGGACAAAAGGGCCAGGTGACTCACACCTGTAATCCTAGCACTGTTGGCAGGAGGATTCTTTGAGCTCAGAAGTTCAAGACCATCCTGAGCAAAAGTGAGACCCCGTCTCTACTAAAAATAGAAAAACTACCTGGGTGTGGTGTTGAGTGCCTGTAGTCCCAGTTTACTTGGGAGGCTGAGCCAGGAGGATCACTTGAACCCAGCACTTTTAGGTTGCTATAAGCTAGGCTGAAGCCACAGCACTCTAGCCTGGGCAATGGAATGAGACATTGGCACATTAACTCAAAAAAAAAAAGAGAGAGAGAGGAATAGGACACACCTATAATCCTAGCACTCTAGGAGGCAGAGGTGGTTAGATTGCTTGAACTCAGGAGTTCAAGACCAGCTCTGAGCAAGACTGAGACCCTGTCTCAAAAAATAGCCGGGTGTTGTGGCAGTTCCCTGTGTCTGAGTTCAAATACTAGCTCTGCCATCTGTTAGTGTAATCTTGAGCATGTTGTTTATTGCACTATGCCTCAGTATTCTCATCTGTAAAAATGGAGAAAATATTAGAATTGTTTGACATTTCGACGATTCAACATATCTAATGCGCTTAGATGAGTGCCTGGAAGTAAGCATTTAGTAACTTAGCCATTCTCTTATTCACTCTTTTATGCTCAGCTCCCATCACTCTCATCCTCATCTACTTCTTCCTTCATCCGCTCAGTCCATTATCCTCTCTCCCCTCACTCATTCTCTCAGCCTCACCAATGAGACGTTGATACCCAGTGTGAGCTTATCGAGGGGTTACATGAGTGAGTGGTAGAACAAATGCTGAGATGATGGCATAGTCAAATAAACGAATAAACGAGTGAATTAGTGAAGTGTGAGCCAGCAAATGAATGGTTGAATAGATGAGTGAACTAGCAGAGTGAAGCCAGACTTGGGCTTCAACCTCCAGCACCCAGGGCAGAGGGACCCTGCATCACTCACCAGGCCACTTGGCAAGCTTGCCGGAGACCTCCTCATCTACCTGGCATTGGGTGCAGGACCTTTCACCCTCTGGAGATGGAAAAGTTGGTGTCAGAGTTAGAGTGGGGAGCACTTGGCCATTCAGTCCTCAGAGCATCCTGAGGGCACAGCCTACAAGGGCTGAGTCTCCCAAGATGGAAGTAACAAGATATTGGCCCAAGACTATCTCTGACTCAAAGACATCTTTCTTTGGCCAGGTATACTTTTAAAAATTTCACTCATATTTTAAAATCACAGTATCTATGTAGAAATTGGAATTTTCAGCTCAAGAGGATCTGGCCATATCAGACCTGCTTTTCTGCTGGGTAATAAGCAGCTGAAGGCTGGTGACTCCGTTTGAGTGGGACATGGATTCATCAGCTATCCCCTCTTCCCAGCCATGCCCTCCACTCCCTGAAGACCCTCCCTGTCCTGTCTGACCCATGAACATGATTTGTCCTACAGGCAGGCTCTGCTCATGGACCTGGTAAGCGGTGACTCCTTCCCCAGGGCCTCACTTCTGCTGCCAGAACCTCTCACAGCCCCCAAGGGTCCTTACCTGCGGCATCTAAGTGAGAGGTCAGGGCTGGTTCAGGCATGCTGGGCAAGTCAGCTGCAGAAGGAGCAAAGGGACTGGTGGAGCCAGGCCGGTCTGGGGACTTTGGGAGGCTGTGGACGGTAAGGCCACCAGAAGGAGATGCTTGGCTGGCCTGGGGCATCTCACCTACAATATGAGTAGAGGAGGGTGTGAGAACAACCAGCTACTTAGCCCAGAACCCACTTGAGTCACCCTTGCCCCAAAGCAGGTTATGGAAGACTGGGGAGAGGAGACGGAAAATTTCAAAGGAAGACATTTCAGGATGGAGCTGAGGAAAAGAGCTCTGGAGTTAGCTCTAGCTCCCAGAGCCTTGGTTTGTTTCCCCACTCTTGAAATGGACATAATCAGCTCAGAAGGAGCTTCGGGCAGGTGTAACAATAGCATTGTTCCCACTGCATGGTTAGTGCTCCTTTTTCTAGAACTATCAAGAACTGCTTATCTGTTACCGAGGTACCAGTGCATTATACAGAAACTGGCATGTAACTATGAAAGGATGTTCTCAAGCAGAAGAAAGCACCTTCCTGGCCTCATTTCTGAGAGACCAAACATGCCTTGTCTGGAACCATCTACAACTTCTCAGTGTGGTGGGTCATCAAGACCATTTTACTGATTAGGAAACAATACAAATTTGAGAAAGTTGTGCAAGGATGTACACCAAACTGGTCACATCTGTATACTAAAGAGTGAAGGAGACACTCAGTCAACTCTTGTAAACATTTATCATTGATGTTGCAACTTAAAAATACCATAAAATGTTTTAAAAGAAAGAAAAATTGACTAGCATGAGTAAGAGTAAGACTGTGTCTCTACTAAAAATGGCAAGAATTAGGCAGGTGCAGGGCAGGCACCTGTAGTTCTAGCTACTTGGAAGCTGAAGCAGGAGGATTGCTTAAGCTCAGGAGTCTGAGGTTGCAGTAAGCTGTGATATCCTTGCACTCTAGCCTGGGCAACAGAACAACTTCCAGTCATGCAACCAGACCACTTCAGGAAGCTCTGCTCCTCTACTTTGATGTTTGGGAAATTGGAACTGAGAAATGTGTGCTAGAGAGGGACGATCACGAGAAGACGCTAGGTCCCTACTGCCAAATGCCTGGGGTAGGGAGCAGTCGGATTAGGGAGAAGTCAGGTTGGGAGGGAGAGGTGGTCATGGGGCAAGGCTTCTCACTCACCCTGGTAGATGAGTATACTGGATACCCCAGCCCCTGAGATTTGCCAGAGCCCTTGGGACAAAGTGGGGAGAGTGGGGATGAACTGGATGTGTCCAGGAGGGAGATTCAGGCAGCTTGCCGAGGACCTGGAGGGGGCTTCTGCAAGAGACAAAGTCAGTGAGGTGGGATATCCCACAGCATCCACTTTCGTAATTCTGCTCTCTGATTCTTTGATTACTGTCTGACTGCCCTAAAGGGCTCTCATTCCCCTGAGAGCAGCAGCTGTGTCTGTCTTGCCCGTGGTGGTGTCCCCAGCACCGAGCAGGGTGGCTGCACAGAGAAGGTGCTCCGTAAAGAGCTGATGAATATATCTGGCTGGCAGGTGAATTCCCTAAGTGGTGCAGATTCTCTTGGCCACCCAGGCATGTGTTTCCTTCTGAGGCATTCTCTGGTAGGGATTGAGCTGATGGGAACCCTGGGGGTGACACTGGTTGGGACTGAGGTGAGTGACTTTGATGGGGGTAGTGTTCCCTCCCATCATGCTAGCTCCTCAGCCACCTCCTGGGACGGGTAAAGCCCACCCTCTCCAAGCCCTCTAACATACGGGCCATCTGGATGGTTTCCTCCAGGTGGGTCTGGCCACATGCTGCCTCCTGGTTGAACAATGCAGGTGGTGGCAAGAAGGGCAGGGCAGAAGAGTCGCTCACTGGCCCCACCAGGAAACTGCCAGTCACCATGGGCACAGCAGGGGTCTCAGCTGTGGGGAAGGGGGTGTGTCAGAGGCTGGGTGCCTGGGAGCCCTGGCAGGGCTCTCTCCTGATCTCTCTCCTGGCAGTTAGAGGAAATGCCTGTCCTTTCTCAATCCTGCTGAGCTGGGCCAAACAGCAATTGCTCTGTGCCACCAGCCCCCTAGCCCTCTCCTTGTGACTGGTCCCTGAGAGCTTTCCAGAGCAGGACCTTAGAGGCCCTGCACACAGTCAGGGCAGAATAGAACCTATGAACAGGCTTCTGGCCCCATGTGCTACCACCCTGCATGGCCTGGCAGGGCGCTCCTCAACGGACCCAAAGAGGCTCCAGGCACTTAGTCTGTGCCCAAAGAAAGGCAGGGGTTGCATCATGCACACTTCTCTGCCTCCACCCTCAGACTTGGGGAAGAAGGGGATCAATCTCCTTTGTGAAATGGAGAGATCTAAGATGGAAAAGATATGTCTCCTTCATCAGCTCGGGAGCTCCCTGAGAACAGCGATCACTTCATCATGCTGAGGTCCTCATGGGCAGAACTCCTGTCTCCCTCATCAGATCGGGGGTCTCGGAGAATAGGCACCTGTCTCTCCCATTAAGTTAGGAGCACTCTGAAAACACAGACCACTTCTCCATCATCCTGGAGAGGGTCTTCATGGTCCTGTCTCTGTGATCAGACTGGAACTTTCTGAGGGCAGGAACTAGGCTTCCTCCATCCAACTATGAGCCTTTCATTTCTCTGTTTTCCACACAGGGGTTTGTCTCCCCACCTTTGTGATCATAATCAGGTAGGAGGGAAAAAGAAAAAAGGGAGGTGAGGGGAGGGAAGAGGAGAGGATGGAGAAGAGAGAAGGGAGAGGAAGGAGAGGAGGAGGCATCCAGTGGGAGGAGCTTGGGGGAGGTCTGGTATGGGCCCCCCGGGAGCGCAGGAGGGCTGCTGGGTGCCCGTCTGGCCCCAGCAACTTCACACTCTTAAAAGGAGAAGTTGGGTATCGGGGAGCAGTGGAACAAGGCTGGGGCGGGTGTCAGCTCCGACTCAGATGAAGAAGAAGGGGTGACAGGCTTCATAGAAGATGCTGACCCTCCTAGCAGGATTATGCACTAGGAAAATCTTGACCTCCCCCTCTCATTAGCTGTGGGATTCTGGACAAATGACTTCCCTTCTCTGAGCCTCAGCTTCCAATGTCAGTTTATATGGACACCTGTGGAGGCCCCTTCCTGGCCCCCTGCCCTGCTCACCCAGCTTCTGGTGCTTCGGGTCTGCAAGAAGCTCCTCTGGGAAGGCTGCAGAGAGAATACCATGGTCAGCTGCTCCAGGGAAGGGGTATGCCAAACCAGGAGGTCTCGTGACCCCAGCAGGCTGTGAGGCCTTCCCTCCAAGGGCTGGGAGGTGACCTTGGGGACCCCACCACCTCTCCTTACTCCTTCCCTTCCTCCCCTGCTCAAACCCACCTTGAGCCCAACCCTCCCTCAAAACACCCAGGGAAGCAGAAGGTGCTAAGCCACAGGAAACGCAACATAGGTTTAAGTCACAAAACAAAACAAAACAACCTGCCTTTTGAATCCCTTCCTAGCTGCATGCCTGTGTGATACAGCCTGTCTGAGCCTTTGGTCTCAGGTCTATGAAACGAGGATCACTGTTGGAAACCAGTGGGTAAGTATAGAGTGCTCAGCACATCAACAGATAAAAACTCATGTGTCCCTTGGAGAGAGGCTGATTAACTGAACGTGGTTCACTGACCCAGTGAAACGCCACACCAGCCCTAAAAAAGAAAGTCTGCTGAAACACAAATGGGGAAATGTGCTAGTGTCTGCAATTTACTCCAAAATGTGCCAAAAATAAAATGGATGGAGGATTGGATTGATAGAGAAATTGACAGATGAACAGAGATGGAGCCAAATACTAATTGTAGAATCAAAGTGGTAGGTAAAAGACTGTTCATAGTGCAGTTCTTTCACCTTTATTGTTATGCTGACAAATTTTACAGTAAAATGTTGTGGGTAGGCTGGGCATGGTGGCTTATATCTGTACTCCCAGCACTCTGGGAGGAGAAGATGGGTGGATTGCTTGAGCTCACAAATTTGAGACCAGCCTGAGCAAGAGCAAGACCCAATCTCTACTAAAAATAGAAAAACTGAGGCAAGCGGATCACTTGAGCCCAAGAGTTGGAGGTTGCTATGAGCTATGATGACACCATGGCACTCTGCCCAGGGCAACAGCCTGAGACTCTGTCTCAAAAAAAAAAAAAAAAAAAAAAAAAATTAAAAAATGTTGGGGGAAATACTTATCAAGTGAAAATGAAAAGAAAAAGGAAAGAAAAACAAGGAAAGAAGAGAAGAGGAAAGTGAAGGAAAGGAAAGGAAAGGAAAAGAGAAAGGAGGAAGCCCTTAGAGATAGGACCATGTCTTCTCCATCAATAACACGGAAATGACCTTATTAAATGAAGAAAGCTCAGTGCAGAATATTGTAGGTAAAATGTAGCCATTTGTGTTAAAAATTTTAAAAAATAAATAAATAAAAAGCAAAGAGCTGGCTGAGAGATGAAGAGAGTATTTCTGACAAGTGAAAAGGAAACTGGTAAACATATGTTCCCTCCAGGGAGGAAACAGGAATGAAAGGGAGATTTGTTTCACTAAATATTCTTTGTACTTTTTGAATTTCCATACCATGCACCTGATTCACCTGTTCAAAAATAAATAGGCTTAAGGGCTTATACAGGCTCCAGCACCTCATAAGCACCTTGATGAATGGTTTGCCCATTTTACAGATATTCACTCAACAGATGTTTGTCGAGGTGCTGCTGCATACTGGTCACTGTGCTACACGTGGGAGATGCAGTGATGAACAAGAAGACAAGGTCCCTGTCATCACAGTGGGAAAGCTTGGCAAAAGGCAATAAGGAAATAAGTCCAGATTGCAACCAGCGCTAAGGGCTAGGAAAGACACAAACAGGGTGAGAACGTGTGAGCTGATCTAGTGGAAGGGTGGTTGGGGAAGGCTTCCGGAGGGGGTGGCATTTTAGCCAAGATTTAAAAGATCAGAAAGAGCTGTCCAAGGGAAGAATGGGAGGGTTGGGGAGGGAAGGGCATTTCAAGTTGAAAGAACAGTGAGTACAAGGGCCTTGGGGCTGGTTGGTGGAATGGAGAGACCCTCGCATGATTGGAGTGTAGAATTCTCCATGGTGAATTTGGAGAGGTGGGAAAGGCCAGATCAGGCAAGCCTTGTGGTATGTATTCTGTAACTGTAAGCAGGGCCATGAAGTGCTCTGATTTGCATTCAGAAACTCCCAATCACTGCCACAGGATAGACAAAGGAGGCAGGGAGATCAGGTGGAGGCTCAGAGAAGTGCTAGTACTTGCCCAAGGTCACACAGACAATAAATAGCAAGGCTACAATTCAAACCCAGTTCCTGCTGATGCCAGAATCTGAGCTTCAAAAAATATCCCTCAAATACAGGGGTGACCTCCAAAAGTGAAAGGAAAGCCAGAACCCAAAGGTCCTTTTGAAAATGACAATCAAAAACCCAGGGACGGAAACCCATCAGGAGAGTGGGCATTTGCACCTGGGCCATCTGTCCTCCCTGGGTCACCAGCAGACAGGAAGTGAGGGATGAGGCAGCAGGTGTCCCCAAGCCCAGGTAAAGCAGGTAGAACTTAACGGGGGGAAGCAACAGAGAGCCACAGCAGCCTTTGGAGCCAAGAAAGGGCCAGATCTCAAGCAAGGCTAGGGTGGGTCAGGGAGGGGCTCACTCACGTCTTTTCTGGCTTTTCCGCCCCATTTCTGTGGGCACTTCCACACTCTCACCGATCACTTCATCTGATCCTATGTGCTCTACTTTGGAGAAAAAACAGAGAATAACTCACATGACCAGTGGAGAGGCCTGAGGTGAGCCTCTATTGTCCCTATGTTGGGGAGAGGGGTCTGACCAACCATGGAGGGGCGGTCGTCCAGTATTATGGTGCTCCCCAAGGAACAAGGAAGAATACTCAGTCTGAACCGAGCCATTCTCCCCACCTGTGACTTACTGAAAATGTCTTTGCTCAATCCTTCCAGCTGGGAGTCCTGGAACACATACTGGTCCAGTTCCGCTGCTCAGATGAGGAAAAGCTCAGTCAATCAACAAGGTCTCATTGAAGGCCTACTGTGTGCCAGGCCTTGGGTTAATTACTGGGAATCTGTGACTGTCTGGGCCTGGCACACAATGGGGAGGCTTAATAAATATTTGCTGAATGAATGATCAAAATGAATGAATGAACGTTGACCCTTCATGGACTTGTAATCTCATTGAAAAAATGAGGTATAGATTCATAAAAACTGATCTGCAACTATAAAGTAGTACAAGGCAGAGTGATAGAATTGGCAAGGGGTTTGAATTTAAACTCCACCTCTACACTCCACACGCCCTACTAGCTGTGTAACCTTGGGCCTGTTACTTTAACCTCTCTGGGCCCCATTTCCTCATCTATGCAAGAAGAATAAGTAACACCTACTACATAGGGATAGACAATGATGATTAGAGGCTCTGCATTTAAAACATTCAACACAGTAGCCAGTACACCGTAGGCATGCAGTAAGTGGGGGTTAATTATATGAAGTGGCACATGGCTCAGAGCCCCGGGAAGAGAGTTATCATGGGAGGAGGTCAGGGCATCAGAAGTCAGGGCAGGCTTCCCAGAGGAAGGGATTCTGGAACCAGCATTTGAAAGATGGGGCAGAGTTTGAGAGACAATGGACAGCTTTGTGGTCATGGTGACAGAGTGAGAAAGGTGTCCAGCGTATGTTTGGGGAACTCCGAGAGGTACATGGCTGTGGTAGAGTTTTCATGTTGGGGAAAGTTAGGCCTTGATTTTATAGGCAATAGGGATCCTTAGAGGTCTTCTGAGCTGAGGGCTGGAACGAGGGTGGTGATGATGTTGGTGACAATGGTGACGATGCTGTTGTGTGGTGGCAGCATCCCTTGAATGCGCACTCTGTGAAAATTCTTCTTCTAAATGCTTTATACACAGCGACTTGTTCAATCTTACAACCATCTCGTGAGGTAGATGTGATTACTGTTCCCTTTTATGAGCACACATGGAAGCAAGGTCATCTTTCAAGACACCTCAAATGAATACTTGTGCAGGCCTGGACTTGGCCTTCTAGAGCACAGAGAAAACCCACAGATTTGAGGAGCAGACTCAGGCAAAGTGCCTGCTATGGTTTGAATATTCATCCCTTCCAAAATATGTTCCCTTCCAAAAATGAAATTCATTCCCTACTGCAGCGATATTGAGAGGTATATAGCCTATAAGATACAACTGGAGGCTCTAAGAGGCCTTATGAATGGATTTGTCCACTTAAGGATTAATGGTTCACAGGGTAATGAATTCATGGGTTATCATGGGAGTGGGACTGGTGGTTTTATAAGAAGAAGAGATTCCTGAGCTAGGATGCTCAGTTCTCTTGTCATGTGACCCCACTCCTCCTTAGGACTCTGTAGAATCCCCACCAGCAAGAAGGTCATCACCAGATACAGCCCCTTGACCTTGGACTTCTCAGCTTTTGTAACTATGAGAAACAGATTCCTCTTCTATATAAATTACTCAATTTCAGCTATTCTGTTATCAGCAACAGAAAACAGACTAAGACACTGCCTCATTTAATTGCTTAGGCAGCTTCCAATACCTACGGAAATTCCCCTAAAGGGGAAAAAACTCCAAATCCTAAAAGATGCCAAAATACTTAGTGCCTGAAGTTTTGAGGAAATGTGAATGCTCTATCCCCACACACTTCTCCTTCCTCTAAGTAAATTCCCAGGAAGGGAAGGAAGCAGGCAAGCTCTCAGTTCTGTAATTTCTGAGACAGCACAGTTACTGCTCGTCTCTAAATTCTGTCTCTGTATGATGTTCAAATAAGTGTACTCTGGGGAGAAATTGGCCACATTTGTGCCAGGCACAAACCTGCTGAGTATTACGGTTCCTGGGTTTCCAACAAAGGGCCACTAAAAACAATCATGCAGGTTGTCCACTGCACGAAGGGTGCCCTAGCCAGGAGGGCAAATGGGAGCAGGAATCCAGCTTGTGCTTTGCTGGCCAGGCTGTTACTTCTACTTAGGGTGGACTCCAGAAGAAGAGGCGCCTTTTTCTAATTCAACAGGAGCTCTGTATGAGACAGTGGTGATACTGGTGAGGAGGGATCCTCTACTCTCCCCAGTAAAACCAGCAGCAGCAACAAACCCCCTCCCCCAAAGAGTTCTATCTTTGTCTGAAAGCTTTAGAAACTCTTTTTAAAGTTGCAGACCAGCTGCTCAGCTTGAGCCTAAACAAAGCTCCCAACTCCAGACACTTTCCTTTCTGTGGTTTAAAAATGGGGACTTTGAAATGAGATATACCTAGGTTAGAATCTCAGGCATGCCCTTTCTCACTGCGGCCTGTGAGTGAGCAGGTTGGTTCCCCTGTTAAAACCTCAATCTCCTCATCTGCAAAGGAGAAGTGACAGGAGAAGTGTACTTCCTTTGTTGTTGAAAGGATTCAAGGCAATGACGCATGTACGGCAATTAACATACTATGAGTTCCCAGTAACTGGGAGTTATTACAAATACTAGAGTAGTTTGGCTGAGGAGCTGGGAAGGAAAGGGGGAAAGTGTATGGTGTGTGCTTTGTGGGAAAGACAGAAAGAAGAGCAAGAAACACACAGGATAGGAATGGAGGCAGAGGAAGTAAACGTGAGATTTTGGTTGCCCGGTGGTCTTCAGTGGAGAGACCTATTTCCCTCACTGGCCTCATCTCCCTTCTTCCCTGGAGCCTCCATTCTTCCAGTCCCTACTCAGCACTCCCTTGTCCTGATTTCTGAGGGAGGGGCCTGCTGAGGTTCCTGGTAAATGGGTGAGATTAACAAACAGGACAAAAAAAAAACGCTTTTCCTCTGGGCGCGTCCTCACCGATATTGGCGTAAGCCTCTCTGGTCTCTTCATCGCCTTCCATGTCACACAGCAACCGGCTGAACTGCTCGCAGTTGATGGTGTCTGTGTCGGGTTCTGGGAGGAAAAGACCCTCGGGTGAAGCAGGAAAGGTTTGGGAAGAGGGTTGGTGGGGACCAAGGGAGAGGCGGGGCCACGCGCAGGCAGGGAGCTGTCCGCGGTTCTGACCGCAGCTCCGAGGTCAGTCCCTGCCCGGGTGCTGTACTGGGCAGCTGAGGCGTGGACCAGGAGGCAGAGCCCCGAGGGAAGGGCGCTCACCTGAGCAGAGCTCAATCTCTTCTTCTCCAGCCAGGTCCATCTGGTCATAGAAGTGGTAGAGGTTCCAGGGGTCAGCATTGCTGTTGAGAAGCTCCAGGTACCCGCCTTCTAGAGGCCTCAACTCCATGGCAGCTCGCTGCCCAGTGCCTGGGAGAGAAGCCATGCTCAGTGATCAAATGGGGTGCTGGAGAGAGGCAGAAGATTAACACCCACTGCAGCTCCCAGTTGGCGAGGGCCAAGTTGGGGAGAACGAAACGGTTAATCATTTAGCACCTCATATATGCGTATGCTCAGGGTGAGGACAGAGGCAGCCATATCCCTTTCCTCTAAACAACCACATTGGGAAGATGCCCATGAGACAGAAAAGGGAACTGGGGAAGTGTAGATTCGGGGATCTCATACCAGGGAGTCAGGAGACCTGGGTTCCTAATTTGGTACTGCTAAGAAAAACACCAGCTAAGTAAGACTTACAGAACTTACTATGTGCCAGGCACATGAGCTGCCACATTTGATTCTCACATCGGCAACCATGTGAAGCGGGTCTATGACTATCTCCATTTTATGTGTGAGAAAACTGAGGCTCGGAGAGGTGACACGATTAACATAAGGAAATCCAGGTTCAATTCCCCAGAATTTGACCCCAGGCAGTGAGGCCTGAGGACCTGCGTTGAACTGCAGCACTCTACTGCCCTGGCTGCTTACGCAAGTCTCCTCTCTGCTCCATGCCTCAGTTTCCTAATCTGTAAATTCAAAAACTCTGAAAGAAGTTTCTTAGAATCTTCTTAGGAAGATTCTCTCTAAGATTCCTTCATTATAGTTTATTGAAAGGTATATTAAATGCTTTGAACACTACCTCATTTAATCTTTAAAGCAATCTCAGACATGTCCACACAAAAATTTACACATGAATGTTCATAGAAGCATAATTCATAGTAGCCATAATATAGAAACCAACCCAGATGTCCATTAACAGATAAATAGACAAACAAAATGTCATTCTATTATTCACATAATAGAATATTACTTAGCCATGAAAGGGAATAAGTATTGATAGATGCTGCAACATGAATGAGTCTTGAAAACATTATACTGAGTAAAAGAATCCAGACACAAAGGAGCACATAGTGTACAGCTCCCTTTATATGAAATCTTCACAATAGGAAAATCAGTAGAGATAGAAAGATATGGTGGTTTTCCGGAGCTGGGGAAGGGCTTGGGGGGAATGGGAGCAATTGCTGGTGGTTATGGAGTTTCTTGGTGGGGGGTGATGAAGAAAATGTTCTAAAATTAACAGTGAAAATGATTGCACAACTCTGAACATTGAATTGTATGTGTTAAATGGCTGAATTTTTACCATATGTGAACTGTATCTCAATAAAACTTTTAAAACCTGGAAGGTAGGCAGTATTGGTGCCATTTTGCAGATGAGGAACTTGAAGCTCAGACGGGCTGAGCAGTTATTACCAGGGAAAGTCAATTTTAAGCCTCATCTGTGTGGCTCCAGGCCCCTGTCCTGATCCCTGGCTCAGGTCGTCCACGCTTCCATGCTGTACTCATTCCCTAGGGCTGAAGGAGCAAAGTGCCACCGGTCACTTAAAACAACAGAACTTTATCCCCTCACAGTTCTGGAGGCTGGAAGTCAAATCCAGGTGTCATCGGGGCCACACTGCTGCCACAGGTTATAAGGGAAAACCCTTCCTTGCCTTTTTCAGCTTCTGGGTAATCCTTGGCTTGTGAGTTTGTGGCTATATCACTCTAATCTCTGCCTCAGTAGTCACATCGTCCCAACTTTGTATTTTGATTTTCCTGTGCCTTTCCCTTATAAAGACACTTGGCATTGGATTCAGGACCCACCTGGGTAATCCAGGATGGTCTAATTACAAGATCCTTAGTTCTATCCACAAAGACTTTTTTTTCTAAATAAGGTCACATTGACAAGTTGCAGGGATTTGAGATGGATACATATTTTAGGGGGCCACCAGTCAGCCCACCACACGTGGGATACAAATACCAGCTGGAAGGAAACAAAAATTCTTGAAGGAGATGAGAGGAGAGCTGACCCTAAAGCCAGTGCATCTGAAGGACCTCCTACGTGTCCTATCCTGGGCCCGGAAGAGAATAGGGCCAAAGTGGAGTGGGGTATCAGGTGGTTAAGGTTGTGAGGAAACACGTACCCAACTCGTGACCCCTTTACAGAAACTCCTTTTATTTCCCTCGTCAACAGCTCAAAGAGCACAGAGAATGAACTGCCCAGTCTGACTGGGGTCCTGGCTGAGGCTGCCTGATGACACACATTGAGGGGGCTGCGGGAACATAAACACAACAGGCTTGCAGCCAGGGCGCTGCCAGCCATGACCAGAGGAAGCAGAACTGAAAGATGGGGCCACCACCCTTTTCCAGGAGTGGAGCTGAAGCTGAGAGATGGAGGAGGAGGGCTCTGCCACCTCTGCCGGTGCCTTGGTCTGGGGTCTCTTACCATCTACTGTCCTCCCCAGGATGGTAAGGGAAGACCCCCTGCCCTGCATCCTCCTGCTGTCTGCCTCCCATCCAATCTGTAGTATTTCCTGAGAGCCCGTACTGTAGCAATCTGCCTCTTTAGGAGGCAGTGTGATCTGTCAACAACTCCAGGCCAACCCTAGCAGTTCCATGAAGGAGTTGTGTGGCTTTGGACAAATTACCCAAACTCTTGGTTTTCTCACAGAGCATCGGGTCTGCCAGGGACTCTGGAGCTCAGCCTCCTTCATTCTACAGATGAGAAGACTGAGCCCCTGAAAAGGAGCGAGACTTGCACGAGACCCAACAGCCTGTCGGTGGCCCGGCCTGCATGTGATACCCCCGGCATGAGACTCCTCGTCCAGTACTTTTTCCTCCCATCAAAATGGTTCCATTTAAGCAATCACCCCATCATATCTAGGCACAAGCCTGCAGTCCAGGTCCTACCTCCAAGGGGAGATGGTGGGAGGAACAGCAGGGAGGAGGCTGGAGAAATTCAGCTCAGCCTCACTTAAACACAGGCTCAGCTTTGAACTTTGGACAACATTGCCAAATGTGGTTAAGCAAAAAAACAGAGAGATACACTGACAGAAGAGAAAGAAGCCAGCTCACGCGAGCTGGGGAGTCAAATTGCCTGACTCTGAGCCTGCTCCTGCCTACCAACTCATCGCAATCAGACAAGTTCATTTTTTAAATGACTTAGAGCCTCGGCTTCCTCATCTGTGAAATGGGAATAATAATAATTGATAACTCATAAGGAGTGAGTTAGTTGATTTACCTGGATGCCATAGAAAGGGGACTGGTGGTCAGTGGCTGCTCCATGAAGGGGACCTTAAAGCAGCAGCAACACACACGGTGAGAAAGCAGGCAAGTGGGCATTAATGCTCTTGTTAATTTGTCTCTTACCTCTGTGAGGGTGACAAAGGGACCCTTTCTCTCCCATTCCCTCCTGAGTCATCACATTGTGAAGCCAAATAAGGAAATCCCACAGCATCGAGAAAGGCCACAGCCAGTAGCGCAGCTGGGATGGTCTGGGCCACACACACCCACTGTTGTCACCACCAGGAGTAAAGTTACCCAAGGACCCAAGTTCTATGTCATCAGCTCAACCTGAAGAAACCCCCAACACAAGACACACCTCCCATCCTGCTTCCCTAAGACCAGAACCTACAGCTTCAGCACTTCCTCTTGTGGGGGCAGGGGTTTGCAGCTCTGCCCCTCTGCCTCTACCCCCTGTCTGAGTTCCCAAAGAGCTCTGGGGAGAAGGCAAGATGGAGTATCACGCCCATTTGATGGAAGAGAAGGTTCAAATGTGTTGCCCAAGGTCATGTGGTTTGAGATCTTGTGCCTTGGCGGTGAAGCCTTCAGCAAATCACTTAAGCTCTCTGAGCACCAGTCTTCCCACCATTAGATCCAGAAAATAAAGTGGACTTTGAAGGACCATCAAAAGGCCAAAATGGGCTTAATGCAGGTGTCAGCCACACAGGACACCCACAGTAAAGGAAGCTCTTTGTGTTAGTAGGTATCAGAGCTGGGACTCAGCCTGAGACTTCAGACTTCCCAAATGCCACAGCCACCTCCTAATCATTCCAATATCTGCTTGGATCTTGGCCTAGGACATCCCTTTGTTCCCGGAGCCATGTTTTCCACATGTTTATAGATACTTAGTAAGTACTGCAAAAGATGCTTGAATAGACTCTTTCCCCTTGGAATTCCAGAGGGGGCTGGGAGCAGAGATGGCCCTAACCAGCCCACCTTAGAGGAGAGGGTCCCTTCAGCTGCCCTGGCACGGGGCAGATCATACAAGTCAGAGCATGTAAGGGCCATGACCCTCTCTGTCGAGCTGACCTACCCCCAGCCTCGTATGTTTCTATACACGGCTGGCCCTCTCCACCCTAAGGAATGTTATAAAACCAGAATTCGCAGTGCCTATAGAGCACCGGGCACCAGAAAACAGGACAGCCCTTGGTCTAACTTACACATTAGCTATTCATAGTCCTATTTTTCAGACAAAGAAGTGGGCTCAGAAAGATGAGTAGTGACCCAAGTTTTGGACCAAGTCCCTGGCTCCAAGTCCTCTGTTCTTCCCTCCCCCACATCCCCCACTAAGCGACCCAGAGGAGGGCCCTCGCCCAGTGAGGGAAGGTGTGGGTGGCAAGACAATTTCTCCTTTTGAGGCGTTGTCTGGGGCAGAGCAGAGGCGCGGTCTGTGTCTTTTGGGTAAATGGATAGTATTTTTAGAAGGTCCTCTTTGAAACTGCCCTCCCTCCAGCCCACCACATCCAACTTGAGAAAATGTCCCTAATCTTCTTGCCACCAAAAGTTCTTTCTGGGGATATTTGTTTCCACCCCACTTCATACTACATGCGGGTTTTGAGAGACAGTAGGCACCAGACAGGCTTCTGAAATAAAAATATATCCTTCTCTTCCCTGAGGGAGAGCAAGTGTTGCCAGAATGTTCTCACTCTGACCTAAGTGACTTGAGTACCTGCCGAGACAGCCGCTTTGTGTGTCAGCTTTGTGTGTCAGTGTCAGCGGGGAGATTCTTTTGTGTCTGGGGCTATGCGGGTACCTTATATTTACTATTTTGTTTCCATTGTCACTTTGTTTCAGTTTATCAGAAGGCTCAGTTAGGCTCAGTTTATCAGACCCTTTTTTTCCCAGAAAAGGGGAGTTTAACCTTGAAGGTCTAGGGGAGTGAAAGGAGCTCTTTTGCTACCCAAAATGTCTCCTGTACTGCCCCACGCTGTGGTAAAATAGTGTGCTAAGTACTTCCCTACTCTAGACTCTGAACTTCTCCTCCTGAGGAATAAGGGAAAGGCTCTGAGCTGTGTGTCAGGAGACAAGGTTTGCATTCCTGCTCTGCCTTTGATCTTGAGTACATTTCTTTACCCTCGGGAACCTCCATTTCATCAACTGTGTGTGAAGCCCGTGCAGCAGGGGCATTTGCAGGTTCTGATTCCTCACTGCATGTCAGTCTCCCTCTGCCTTCCCCCAAGGCCTCCTGACACCATCCTGCTCCCCAACCTCATGACGAGCTATTTGCAGAGACCAGATGATGGCTGGGAGCCAGGAGCCCAGAAGCCCAGGGACATTTATCTACCAAGAGCAGCCCCAAATCCCATTTTCCTGGAGAAAACAGCTCAAACAAGTCCCTATAGTCCTCCAAATAAACTCTAACATCCATCTTTCCCTTTGTCTCTCCAAATCTGTGAGACAATGATTTACTGAGCACCTCCTACAATGAAGTCACTGGGCACAAATCTCTGGGGTCCCCAAGGAGACCTGAAATAAAGTTCCTGCTGGCAGCTTGCAATGTAGACAGAGCTGATATTTCAGAGGAGAGGTAAAACGGGATGACAATACTATAGTAGTTAAGGTACAGGCTCTGTCTTCAAATCCCAGTTCTGCTGTGTGGCCTTATAAAAATTACTCAGCCTCTCTGAGTTGTAGAATCTACTCCATCTGGTTGGCATGGTGGGTTCCTGTCACTTGCCTAAAGTGACATATCCAGTAAGTGGTATTAGATGTAAGCTCCAAAATTTAAACAGCAAAGTGTCATTGACATTGTACAACTGGCAAAAATTAGACAGCTAGGAAATGCCAAGTGTTGGTCACACGGGATTAGTGGGATGTAGACTGCTGTGGCCACGCTGGAGAACAAAAGCCTGGTATCACCCAGAATACGAGGGGATGCATAGACCCTACAACCCAGCCGTTCAGTTCTTGGGTCTGTCTATACAGCCCAAAGAAAAGCTCCCATAATTCTACAAGGGACCCCATCTGAAGATGCTCCTTGCTGTGTTATTTCTGGTGACAGGGAGCTGGGAGTCACCCGGGTGTCCATCATGGGGGCGTGGACAGGTGAAAAGCAGCCACCGCACTCCATTATTAGAAGCAAAGATCAAACACCTGAGAAGCAGCACGGGTAGATCTTAATGACACAGTACGGAGCAACAATGACACAGACCCCAGGATGAGCTCTGACGGCCCGGTTCCAGGTGTGTAGAGTGACAGCACACACGTGAGAAGGCAGCACAGATTTTACAGAATACACGCAGACAACAGGACACACTGTGAATGCCTGAGAATCGGTGCCCAGGAAAGTGAAAGAGGAAGGGAGATGAGGAAATGAATTAAAGAGGAGAGATGCCTCACGCGGACCAGTGTCTAGTGCACTATTAACAGAGCGGGGCAGGTAACCCATGGTTCAAAAGGCCTGAAGTTTAAAAGAAAAAATAAAGACAAAAGCACAAAGGAAGGAGGTGGATTGGGGTTGGTATTTCTGCAGCTGACTGAGAGGTTCTCCACCTGCAGGTGCTCAAAAAGGAACAAATGTGTGTTTTCAACACCCATGGGCTCTCTGGGGGGTGGATTGATCTGTGCCCCACAGTCTATGAGCCCAGGGAGGGGATGAGAATGGGCTGGATGTGGAGATGGACGGGGAGGTGGGCGCCATTTGCAGAGGAGGAAGCCCCTAGCTCTCTGGGCTGACCCTTGCTTGCCCAGTGTGAGTGACCCAGGAAGATGAGACAGAGAGGACTTATGGAAACTACTGGTCTCACTCAAGACTTTCACTTCCTGAAAGAGCTTGACGTGGTCACAAGAGACAGAGGGAAACTAAGGCATGTAGCAACGCTGAGAGACTTAGAAAGCAGCCAGACGTTTCAGTCATGTCATTTCTGCTCAAGGCAGGGAGATGGAAACACGTGTGTGTACCTGTGCATTTGTGTAATAAAGGCCCAGAATCCAGACAAGCTTCATGTCAGGACAGCTCTGAAAATGCTGCTGTTGGTAGGCTCTAGACCGCCACTCTGAACTGCAAGCTCCTCATCTGTGCCACCAGGGCTCAGCTTGAAGCATGGCTTCAAAACTGAGGATTGACTCAGCCATACAGGCCTAGTTGTTTTGTTTCCCAGACAATCAATATGAATGTGTGTGTGTGTGTGTGTGTGTGTGTGTGTGTGTATGCCTGCATGTGCGGGTATATGGGTGTGTTTTCATTGCCATCACAATGTCTCTATATAGAATACACAATTAATAGTTGCCAGAGACCCTACTGCCTTCTGCCAGGGCGCATTTCACACAATTATGGCCCCTTTGGCACTTGGGTTTATAACCTTGGCTGGGAGGTCCTCTGAGGTCTCTTCCTGCTTTGACCTGCTGGAAATAGGACAGCTTGGGATGTATGGGTGATTGGGGCAGGGAAAGGCAGAATTAAGTTCTGTCCTGTCATGGAATTGAGATACACAGAACAGTCTTTTTCTATAGAAAGGCTTGGAGGTGGCTGGCCCTGAGCACCTAAGGGGGCCAATTCCACAGGGCAAGGAGCAGGAAGCCCCAGAGTTGCATCACCTGAGCACTGGGTGCGCTTGCCCAGCTTCAGTGCCAACTCAGACTCAAAGTGGATTACAAGATCAACGGGGAGCTGTAGGATGGAAGAGTTGTCCCCCCCCGCCCCCATCTGCTTCTCCACCATGCCGTTCCAGGTCCCAGCGCCCTCAAGGATCTTGGCATTTTCATCACAGAGGCCAGAAGAACCAACAAGCCTGTGGCAGGGCAAAGTAACCCCAGGGCAGGAATGCTAGATATGAAAGCAGGTTCGGTGTCAAGCTCTGTCCACAGAGCTTCTCAGCAGCTGGAGGTGGCACAAAGAAAGAAGGACAGGCACGGCCTTGTCTCCAGCAAGTCTCCAATAGCCTGATGGCACCAGAGCAACTCCGGGAGTCAGGAGACCCAACACCTGGGCACTGCTCTGCTTCTGACAGGCTGTATGACCATGGGCAAGTCCTCTCCCCTCTCTGGTCCTAGGGCCCTCATCTGTTAAAAAAGAGGACTGTACAAGAGCAATGACTTTCAAGGGCTGGGCGCAGTGGCTCACACCTATCATCCTTAGCACTCTAGGAGGCCAAAGTGGCTGGATCACCTGAGCTCAGAAGTTAAAGACCAGCCTGAGTGAAAGCAAGACCCCTGTCTGTACTAAAAATGGAAAAATTAGCTGGGCATTGTGGTGGCCACCTGTAGTCCCAGCTACTCTGGAGGCTGAGGAAAGAGGATCACTTGAGTTTAAGGTTGCTATGAGCTATAACACCACGGCCCTCTACCAAGGGCTACAACAGAGTGAGTCTGTCTCAAAAAAAAATTGCAAGGATCCCAAATTCCTGAACAGGTAGAGGTAAAGTTGTTAGGTTAAATGGGATTGGGGGCCCAAACCAGTCTTCCCCTGAAGGGGCTGCACAGAATACAGCCTAAAATCACTACTCCACCAAGTGAAAGATTCCACCTGCACAGGCTACAGACTGCGTGATTCCAGCTCTCTGCGGGGGAAAGACCAAACTATGGAGACAATTAAAACAAGGTCAGTGGTTGCCAGAGGTTCTCAGGGAGAGAGGGAGAACACCTTTTAGGACAGTGAAACTGTTCATTCTGTGTGACACTGCAAAGATGGATACATGACATCATACATTGTCCAAACCCACAGAACAGAGAACACTGAGGGTAGACTCCAATGTAAACCGTGGACTTTGGGTGATAATGATCAATTATGACAAATGTGTCATTCTGGTGGAGGAAGCTGAGGGACGGGGGAGCTGTGCACGTGTGAGGGCAGGAAGCAGATTGGAAATCTCTGTACCTTTGGCTCAATTTTTCTTGTGAACTTAAAAATGTTCTTTAAAAAAAAGTCTTTTTAAAAAAACTTCCACACACAACCCAAATGAAAATTTAGGTCCTTTCTCCACATATGCTCTGACTTGACAATTTTAACTCGTACAGTAGATGCGGTGGTGAGCTGCCTGGATCAGGCCCTTTAGGACAGCCAGCCCTTCCTCCAGCTTTGGCTGGTGGCCCACGGCTGGTTGCTCAACCTCCCTAGGAACAGCCCAAAGTCACGCCCTGGGACAGCCCACATCCAGTGACTGACCTTGCAGGCTGTGAAGGTCCGGTCTCCTTGCCTCACCTTGGGCCAACCCGAAGTCCATTCCAGCATCAGCGCTCCCTGTGGGATTGTCTGAGACCTCTGTTGTGACTGCTCTGCACCCCAACTCCTACCTTTACCCAATCCTACTTCCTCCCCTTTCCTTCCCCTGGTCCACCCCCCAATAAACCCCCAGTATGCAAATCTCCACCTCCTAGTTGGCTTCCCAGGGAATCTGACCTGAGACAGCTTGGTTCTGTTTTTTCTAAGCAGGGCCATAAAATCATACAGAACCCCACAAAAGATACTACAGAGAACATCTATAAAACCTCGGGCTAGCTACCTATCTTCTCTGGACCTCGACTTGAGGACACCCACCCCATAGCAACTTGAAAGTCTTGAAACTCAAATGAAACAACTCTCATTCATGCGTGTGCAGGTAAACGGCAAAGTTGCAGTAAGAGCTGTGGCCTTCGTCCAGAACACAAGGCTGGCTGGCCTGGGCTCCCTCTCCCTTTGGGGCCCCCACATTCCCAGTTGCAGTCACTGATCTGGAAAGGAGTCCAACAAGTTTTTCCCGGAAGGGAAGGGAACCTGACCTAAGTGCTGGGGTTTGGCACAAGGGAGATAAAGATCTTGTGACCACAATTAGCAAAGCCAGGCCCGAAACTCTGCGAGTTAACATAGTGCTAGCCAGTGCTGGGTGCAGGACACCCCCTAACATAGTGCTAGCCAGTGCTGGGTGCAGGACACCCCGAGAGAAGCTGGCCCTGCCTGCCAGGGTCTGACAAGAGTCCAACAGTGAAGAGGTGGCTGTGAATGAGCGTTACCAGGAGGTTAAACACATGTGATCCTGGCTTCACCCCAGTGGCTCTACTCACTCTTTTCAGGGAGTTTGGGCCAGTCCCAGGAATCTGCATTTTTAAATGAGTGCCCACACACCCCTTTAGTCTCCACCACCACCACACACTTGCACCGTAGTGCTTCTGAGAAATAAGACTGGCTTTATTTCCAAAGTAGCATGGATTTCCGCTGCCAAGATGACATCAACTCTTAGCTTACTTAAACAACAGGAAGTTCTTTAAAACCAAGTCTACAATTCCATGTCCCCCACTTCTTCCAGACCTGTCCTTTCTGCAACTCTTCCACTTCTTCACAGCTGGAGAACTCAGTAAGATCAAACACTTACTCAATTCTTCATTTTTCCTTCCTAAAGCCTTTTAGCTGCCCTCTCTGTCAAGCCCTTGATCTAGGAGTTTTCAGACCTCCAGCCTAGACTTTACAACAGCTTCCAGCTCCTTCCTCTAGTCCAGAGTCTCCCAAACTTACTTGTCTGACACTTTTATAATTTTGGGGGTCATATTTGCACACCACCTGTTCTATCATTTACCTCAGTATTTTCCTTAAGTGAACTTTTAAAAGAAACTTAAATATATTTATTTTAAAATTAATTTATTTTAAAATAAATTAAGCTTCCTGGAATTGAGAGCATAGAGTCAAAGAGATAATTGCACACCCACGGACTCAGCAGCCTTATTCATAATAGTCAGTAGAAACAACAGGGTGTCCATCAACAGATGAATGGGTAAACACCACACGTTAGACTATTACTTAAAAAGAAATTACATTCTGGGAGAGAGGAGGAAGGAGGGGGATTGCTAAGCTCTCACCTAACAGGCACCCCAATGTAGGGACACATGTCATACCTCCTGGGCGAGAGGCACAACTACAACGTGGACTCTACCTAACAAACACAAGCAATGCCATCTAATCATCTGTATCCTCATATTAATCTGAAGTTAAAAAAAAGACATTACATTCTGACACATGACACAACATGGGTGAACCTTAAGACTTTATGCTAAGTGGGAGAAATCAGGCATTAAAGGACAAATATACTATAATTCCATTTATATAAAATATGCAGAATAGGTAAATCCATAGAGACAGAAAGTCTTGGGTGTCCCAAAGGTCACCACACACAGGGAAAATGGTAAATTGTGCCAAATGCACAAAATACTCATTAGAAAATTTTATGAAGAGGTGGCCAACACGTGTTTTTTTTAATATTTTGTAAATAAAAGTACATGTAGCTACAATTTTCCATTTTGCCAATATGACTTTTGAATGTCACAATGTGACTTGTGAACCCTGTAGAATAGAAGTTACTAGAGGCTGGGAGGAGGAGACGGTGGGTACTTATTTTTTAATGAGTATAGTTTCAGTTTGAGAAGATAAACAAGTTCTGGAGATGGATGGTGGTGAGGGTGGCACAACATTTTGAATGTACTGAATGCCACTGAGGTGTACCCTTGAAAGTGGTTAAAATGGTTAAGCCTGTATTATAAAGAAAAGAAAACATTTTCCAATGGGGAAAAGACCAACAGTATCACTTATCACTGAAGACAAAAAGCAATGCCACCAAAATTATGCCAGCTTTTCTGCTGCTTTGTTACAAAGAAACATGAGCCAGACTTAGAGCACTCACTGTTAAAGATGTCAGAAATTTTGAGGTGAGAAGGATTCAGAGAATCTCAAAAGTGTCTATGTGTTCCCTATGAGAAGCAGTGTTAATTAATGCTTGTATATTATCTGTCTTTGGACTATGGTCACGTGTGTCTCAGTCTCTGGAAATCTCCCTTTTGCTGGCGGTGTCCTCTTAATCTTTCTAAACAATCCCTTCAGAATCTATAGTAATTACTCCCCATACATGCATGTTCTTTGGTGGTTTTCCAAAGCACTTTTGTGCGTGGCAGACTATCGTCAGGAAAGCTCTCATCTTTTATCCATTTTACAGATGAATCCCAGAGAGGGCAAGTACCTTGTCAGTCAAGGTGACAGAAGGCCATAGGAGGCCCAAGTAGAAAAGCTTCCCCTCTCCCTACAGTCCAGGGCCGTGGCAGAGCATCCCTGTGTTAATTTTCTGACTCTACTCTGCACAAGATACAGGATGCTGAGGTCTCAAAACACGAAACCAAGACACAGCCACGAGACAGGCTTTCCTTTCTCAACAGGTCTCCCTTTGACTACCCAGGCCCTGCCTGCATTTGTGGAGGTTATACCCACTTGCCCAGGTACTGGACTGAGCTCTCAGGATACCAGGGTTCAAATCCTGACTCTGCCAACTGCTTGCTTTGTGGCCTCAGGCAAAACCAAACCACAAAACCTCTGGGAGACTCAGTTTCAATGCAGGTTTCATAACACAGAGAGAGTAAAGAGGTTAGTCCTTATCAGCACTTCTCATGCCTTGAGAGACCTTTGTACTACTAACATTGGAGTCAGCTGGGATAGGGGTTTACCCTGCAGGTTCCAGGACCCCCCCTCCCCACCCCGAGTCTTGCCAATGGAGTCTGGGGACAGCCTCCTGGAAGATGCCCAAGTACCGAAAGCCTGAGACCCCCTCCTGGCTAGGTCATCTTGGAGGACCCCCCTTCCAAGTCACATTCTGAGATCCCTGGTCCTCACCAAAGGCAGCCTGGAATTTTGGAAGGTGATGATTTACTGAGTTGTCTTCCCTTTGGCCCCACTCCACCCAGGAGGAGGAAGCACCAATTTCCTTAATCTGACGGAATTAAGGAAATTAAGATCAATTAACAGATTAAGATTTCCTTAATCTGTTCATTTTTTCTGTGACCTGGGCAGCAAGGATGGAAGACTTCCTGCCAAAGTTAGGAACTCATGGCTATGATGGGGGGGGGAGGGGGAGACAGGGGGAGCTGAGGACTCTCTGGTTGTGCCACCTGGAGTGGAGAGAGTCTGTGGGACTCAGGAGGATTGCAGGTTTTAAGAAGTCCAGACAAAGTTAGGCACAGTGGCTCCAACTCTGCCTTTCTAGAACCCCAAGAAGACACCCCCTCTTTTTAGGGGCCTTTTAGTGTCTCTCCTTAGAGAGCGTGATTCAGGACCCCAAAGCCAGGTAGAGGTGCCAGAGTTCACAGGAGGATCCACCACCCCACCACCCCCAATGGTGCTCAAAGAGAAGGGAGGATTTCCCCATCCCGCGCAGGGCCCCCACCTGGACAGCTCAGTACCTAGTCTCTAGAGTCACAGCGGGGATATGACCCAACAGAGAAACGGAGCCTCACAGAAGGGTGGCCCTGGTCCCAGGTCCGGGGGACGCTAAGAGTTCGCGTTCCCCGCGCGGCGCCGCTGCGCGTCTCTGCAGGGTCCGGGACGCGCGGAGTCCGCCAAGCTCTGG
>CAUYPK010037386.1:0-21456 GCA_963574355.1 Loris lydekkerianus | reverse complement strand
CTCCCCAGACCTCTCGCCAACCGACTACCATCTTTTCAAGCACTTCGATAACTTTCTCACTGGTAGAACCTTTGCCAATCAGGACCTAGCAAAAACGGCCTTCGTTGACTTCATCGAATCCCAAGCACCCAATTTTTATGCCGACGGAATTAATCAACTCGTGTTACATTGGCAAAAGTGCACTGATTCAAATGGCACTTATTTCGATTAAATTGAATAAATATTCACTGAGATATTACAGTTTAAAGTAGACTCATAAAAACGGACAAAACTTTTAAAATGACCTAATACCTTCAGACTAAAGAATAATTTCGAAAGAAATGCCACCCTTATGATAAAATAACAATAAGTCCTTAATATTATTGCTATGGTCCAAATGTTTGTATACCCCCCAAAATTTATAAGTTGAAATTCTCATTCCTAAGGTTACAGTTTTGGAGAGGTCATAACATTATAAGGCCAGACTCTTCATAAATGGGATTAGTACACTTATTAAAGGGTGGGGGACGTTTTTGCCTTTTCCATCATTCAAAGATGCAGCTAGAGGAACCTCTGCGAGGAAGCAGCAGGCCTTCCCGGGCACCACAGGCCTTGAGCTCGGACTTCTCCACCTCCAAAATTGTGAGAAATAAATGTCTGTTGTTTATGTCACCTGACCTAAGGTGTATTTCTAAAATATATTTAGACAATGTTCTAATATCTGGTCAATGTTATATAAAACTATGCTTTAAAATTAAAATATTTATCTGCTTATTGCTATTGAGTCATTATATAAAGTAATCTTGCTAAGCTCTCCTACTAATATAATACATTTTATCATTTCTGTTTTCTACAAAAATATTATATCATATTCAACAATGAAAGTTTATTACTTCCTTTCTAGTCATTTATAGATTTTTCATGTTATTATATAGCCTCTGACTTCCAGAAAACATTTAATGAATTATTTAATAATGAGTGATAGCGGGCATCACATTGTATTATGAATAGCAGGTTGAAGATGTTTCTCCCATCCTCGTGTTAAGAATTTTACTAGAAATTCAGATGCCTTTATTAAGAAAATCCACCATATTAGTATTGACATGTTGGTTTAGATAGAGTTTTTAGTGTTAAAATTAAGTTTATATTTCCAAGATTCCTAAGATAAACTCTACTTAATACATTAATACATTATAATTTTTAGCTATTATAATTTATTTACCAATATTTTGTTTATAATCTTCACATCTGTTTCCAAAAGTAAAGTTGTTATGTAATGTTCCTTCCAGAGATCATTTATGCCTGATTTTGGTTTGTAATTATACAAAAAGCATAAAAAGTCTCCCCTATTGAACTGTCTTCTAGGAGAGATGGAATGGGATTAGAATTTTTAAAGAGAAATTATTCTTAAACTAGAAGTTGTCAGCGCTTTCTCTTATTATGAGGAAACTCTGAACTGCTGAGTTAAAGTCTTTCAAGATTTTTAAAAATTCCTTCTGTGACTCAGAGCTCTGCCGTTGCTCAGGGAGCTACCTTCTCTCAAGTTTCAAATTTCTAGGTTTCTGGTTTTATCACAGTTCTCTGTGTAGTTTTGGCGCCCTTGGGGATTTCTCTTACTATTCTGTCCATTCAGATTTTTTTAAGTAAGTATATTGTAAGGCATACAGAGTCTATGGGTTTTTCTAGAATATACAGAGGTGCCAAAAAAGTTATACACATTTTAAGAAAGGAAAAATCTGTATACAAATTATAATATGTTCCAGTTCCATCCATGTAAACATGAAAGAGATAAAGTCTCCATCTTTCTTTACGGCTGTGTAATATTCCATGGTTTTACATATACCAAAATTTGTTAATCCATTCATGGATCAATGGGCACTTGGGCTCCTTCCATGACTTAGCAATTATGAATTGGGCTGCAATAAACATTCTGGCACAAATATCTTTGTTATAATGTGATTTTTGGTCTTCTGGGTATATACCTACTAAAGGAATTGTAGGATGGACTGGCAGGTCTATTTTTAGATCTCTAAGTGTTCTCCAAACATCTTTCCAAAAGGAACATATTAGTAAAAGCTATAACTCAATTATAACCTAAGAATATGGGGAAAGGGGAAAGGGAGGCGCGGGGAGGATGGGCGGAGGGAGGGTGATTGGGGGGATTACACACCTATGGTGCATCTTACAAGGGTACATGTGAAACTTACTAAATGTAGAATGTAAATGTCTTAACACAATAACTAAGAAAATGGCAAGAAGGCTTTGTTAACCAGTGTGATGAAAATATGTCACATGGTCTATAAAACCAGTGTATGGTGCCCATGATTGCATTAATGTACACAGCAATGATTTAATAATAAATAAATTTTAAAAAAATAAAAAAAAATTATAATGCTCTAGTGACATTTGACTTCTGCAATTACAAGAGGTGTGACTTGTATTCATTTTTTGTTATGAGTATATATTAAGTATTACAATTTTAATAGTTTCTTCCTTAACTTGAAAAAGTTGAGAATTATGACCCAAACTGCAGCTTCTATAAACTTATAATGTAGATATTTGTTCAAAATTAATCGATGTGCTGTCATTTGTCATATATGCATTACCTTGCCTTTTAGAGATTAAATTAGGCAAATATCCTACACTATGGTTGTTGACTGGACTCAAAGGAATATGAAAACACTTCAATAGTAATCTGAAGAAATGCCAGTATGTAAGTATAAAAATGCATCCTAAAATGTTACAGTAATGTTTTTGGATACACATGATTATCAAAATATTGGTTTTTAAAAATGATATAGAAAATACTGTTCTTAATATATAGTGCCTTAAAGTCCAAAAAGTTAACATATGTTCCTAAACACCTATTCAATTTCAGTCTTCCTAAGATGACTTTTTAATTTTGCTACATTTTAAAATTGTATTTTAAATCTATTCAATTATTTGTTTATACATATTTTCTTTTAAAACAATGATTTAAAGAGACCGCATGACTTCATTGTTTAGCAGTTATGTAATCTTCAATCTAAATTCTTTTAAAGTAATCAGCATTCATGAATCAAAGTCTCATTGATACAAATGATTTGGTCCAAGAATTCCATTTAAAATCAATTCAAATCACTTAGAATATTAAAATGAATGGGTTTAATTGAGAATTTCAATAGGTTTTCTGATTCTTTTTTTCCCCCACAATAAATGATTTGGGATTCACGGCAAATAGTTCTTCTATAATTAGGCAGCTTTCTATGTTAATGAGAAACATTATTGAAGAATTAACTAAAAGACAATCTCAATTTACTAATTTCAGAGGTAGCTACAAAAATAGGAGTGTATTACCTAAAATCATAGGTGTTTATTTGACAGAAATTTTTATTCTGCTTTAATTTTCAAAATAAGGGTTTCCATGGGACACTAGTTTTGGCAGGTAGCATAATGATCTGTCGTGCCTGAGACTTGAATTTGGAAGTAATTTTGGCATTTACGTTCCAGTGGCCAACAGAGACTAGAAGTGGGAGGATTTTGGCTTTGGTAGACAAAATTCTGTTTATATCAACGTTCAACACCTGCTACTGGATGATCCAGAGCACAACGCTGATGTGAGAGTTGGAGAAAGTGATGCATGTAGTATTTCTACTACAGATTGAGTGCCAAGAGTAAATTGCCAGTGAAGGGGGAAAGAAAACCTATCCAGAAAGATAGTAGTATTACACAGGGGAAAGTCAGTGCTTTCACTGCTGCCCACTGAGATTTTCTTATGTGTGTGTAAAATAACATACACAGACGCTCGTAGAGTACAAGCTAATGTTTCTCATATAGTATCATAAAGTCAAAAAGTTCCTTAAAGTTGTCATTTGACTTGGCATCCAATCTAAAATGATTCTGTGAATCATGTCTGATGAATTTAAAGACTCTCTAGCATAGAGTCTTACTTTCATCTTTTAATTTTTAATTTCATTTGAAAATACGGATACAAAACACATAATAACTTGCTAACACACTTAACAACAAGAAATTTAAGGGTTAAAACAAAAAGAGAGAATTCCATGACCTTCTTGTGCTACCCAGCCACTGAATTAGCATGTCAAATGAAACCCTGATTTCTTGATCAACTATTTCTTAATTTCTAATATAAAATAGTACCTGTAAATTAAGTACTGAATGCTCTATAGAATCAAAACATTGTGCTTAGTCATCAGACACAAACAATGTCATATAACTACTATTGGTAACGTTTCATAGCAAAGGAAATTGAAAAGCAGATGATGCAATTAAGATATAAAATGTCCTAGATTTAGTAAGTCCAATGTCTATGATGCACTACAGCTCAGATTTCACTAACCACACTATTTAGAAGGAACAGGTAGTTTCCCAATCTCAGATGTTTTCCAAAAGCAATCAAAATATGGAGCATTTGAAGGACAGTATCTGTGTAAAATAATTAAAAATTAGATCACATGCACTTGGTAGAAGGAGAACTTTATGCTCATGAGAAAATGAGACTTAGGGAGATAAACGAAACTGTTTTAATAATACAATAGGCCAAATTTCAGCATTTGGGGACCATATGCACAAGAAGGAGGTAAACTGATTCTTTATATTTCACTATTTAAAAAAAAATTAGTATAGCAGTAGATTAATGCTCCTTGCAACCAAGACCATGGTACATAACTGTGACCTCTGCAAATGGCAGAAGGCAAGCTGATGGCATTCGTGCCCTCCAGCTCAGTGCCGGGGACAAAGCTGATGCTCAATACTGCTTAATTGTTTTCATGTTTATGTTAAACTTATGTTCCACATGACAGTAAAATAGAAAGTTAGAATTTAGAACAAAAAAAATACAGAAATAAACTGTCAACACATCTAATGCTTCCTGTGCCAAAAAGAAAAATCCAGGATTATGACTCCTCATCTTTCACCCTGGCACACACTTGCACAGGAGATAATTTCATCTCTGGTTAACATTGACTGCAGGAAAAGCATGCAATAGAGTGCCTCATGGTAAAGCATTTAAGAATACATTTTAGAAGGAAGTAATGTTACTCAATAAAATGAAAGCAGTCCTAGGCATGGAGACTAATAAGATTTTATAGAATGTACAAGTCCTACAGGGGAACATTGCGCTTACTGTTAATAACATACTGCTTCTGAGAATCTCTCTGTTTTTCAGGGAGTATAGTTGTCAAAGGTCACTTCTCAGATTACATTACTTTAATTTATGTGAAATAAATCTAAAAGCAGGCTCACAAAATGGACAAATTAATCCAATCAGTAGGACATTACAAGTTTTCGATTTCATCTGCTTGGTTCTCTAATGCAATGACAGAAACTTGGATGATGTCGAAACTTACAGAGACTTCTGATTAAAAGTGTCATGATTCCAATAAGTAACAGATTCAAGGAAGGGAATAGATTATTGAATAAATAATTGTAAGAAATGTGTTCCATTTCAATAAGTTTATATTAAAATGGCTGACCTCTACTGCCCTTCCAGAAAAAACATATTTACTGAGAATTTTTCGAAGTATCTAAATGAACAATGATTCTTTCTTGTCATTAACACAAAAATTGTTAATGCATTTTGCTAATCTTAAAAAGTGTGCTTTTAAAAAGCAAATTTTATCCTTTTCAATACATCCTGAAACTCCAACTACAATCAGCTTGCACTTAGCAAATGATAATAATTGAAAACCACAACCAAAGTTCAGTAATATTTTTAACTAAATTAATATGCTTTTAAGACTACATTGAAAATATAATTTTAATATGATATATACTTATTTCATTTTATTTTCTAATATAGCAAATGAAATCTTGAGTAGTACTGCAGATTGACTAGCCCAGTAATGGCAATTTTATATAATGATGGACACATTTTAAAAACAAGTTTAGATGTCATCTTTTTGTGACAATGCAAATAGGCTAAGGCTATGTCATAATAATGAATGTGAATGGTTAAACCAGAACAACAGTGAAAATCAGTAAGAATTCAAGTGTCACTTGTCACTTGTTAATCAAAACTACTTTCCTTCATAGGGAGAGTCACTTCAGCACCCAGCAGTGAAATCTTTATTGCATCATACCCATTACATTAACAAGTTGCAAAAATTATGGCACAAGTAACTGTTAACCCACCCAAATCTATGAAATGAATTGAAATCAATCTGTAGACAAGGATCCTCATTAGAAGTAATCTCAGAATTTAGACAAAAATGAGAACTACCAATGCTAAAACAATAAAATGGAAAGAACGTTGATGGGAAAAGCGTATTTCATATTGTGGTATTTGAATAAGCTATCATTTAAGTGCTTCATCTTTTTTGTCTACATGAACAAAAGAAAAAGACGCTTATGCTAGAACAGAAAGGAGCAGCATTGATGTTGAAGTTTTTCTGACATATATTATTCCTAATGAGCCAGAACCTAGTCTACTGAGCCAAATAAGTAAGCCATGATATTCAGAGAGATGATTTTCAACAAAAATTTGGCAGAGGGCATCTCCATACAATTTTCCTTAGAGGCTGTACTAGTTTGCAGTCCCACTAACAACACGTGAGCTCCTTTCTCTCCACATCCATGCCATCCATCCCCAAAGTTTTGGGACTTTTTATTGATAATAAGAGCCATTCTCATTGGAGTGATACCTCATTCTCATTGGAGTGATACCTCATTTTGGTTTTGATTTGCATTTCTCTAATAATTACAGACATTTAACCTTTTTTCCCATGAGTTTGTTGAGCATTTTAAGTTCATTTGAGAAGAACCCAAAGTAGACCTGCCTTTTGATCCAGCAACCCCAACGCTGGGCACTTCCCAAAGGAAAAAAGGTCATGTCACATAAAGGACACCTGCACGTGAATGTTTATAGCAGCACAATTCACAACCACAAAGACATGGAAATAACCCAAGTGCCCACCAGTACGTGAATGTATTAACAAAATGCTATATATGCATACTCAGCTATAAAAAATAGTGGCCAGCTAGTATATTCCATGACAACCTGGGGGGAACTGAAGCTGTTCTTCAAAGAGAAACATCACAAGAATGGAGAAAGAAACTCATGTATACTCAGTACAGAATTGGAACTGATGGATCAAAACTTTAGTGCACATTTAGAAGTAAATCTCAGTGAAAATCAGGTGGTGAGTGGCAGGAGGGGGGTAAATTTACACTATTGGACACAGGGCTCACTTAAAACTTTGACTCAATCTGTTCAAAAACGAAAGTATGTAAACAAAACATGCACACCCACCAATATGCTGAAATTAAAAAAAAAAAAAAAAGAGAGAGAAAAGAAAAAAAATGGCAGGGATAGTAGGTGTGTGGAGATGGGAGTTTTGGGAAGAGAGATAAAGTGTGAAATGATTCTGGCTTCAGCAAAAAGGGTGTAAATTCTGGTTCTGGACTACAAACCAGGTGACCTTGCATATTAACATCCTTTGACCCTCATTTTCGACATCAGTCTGTGTGGGATAGTAACTTTTTTTGGATTTTTGAGAATACTAAAAGAAATGATACATCTAAAGTGCTCAGCATGGTCTCAGGCATCTCCAGCACTTCACAAATGTAACTGCCCTTTCTCTATGTATGTTCTAAATGATCTGTCTCTAGTAGAGTGTTAGTCACGTAAGGACTACATCAGAAAATACCCATGAACTTAACTTCAGTTTATGTTGGAATTATAAAGCCCCTACTTGCCACCTTTCTCTTTCTCTGAAAGAGTTCATGATACTAAAATGTACAATTCTAGACACTGGATTCAAATTTTTATACATTTTCTTCTAGATATATATCACAGGAAAATAATGTTAACATCTCAAAGAGATAGCTGCACTCTCCTATTTACTGCAGCATTATTCACAATATCCAGTGTATGGAAACAACTCTAAATGTTCATCAACAAATACATGGGTAAGGAAAATGTGACATTCATATAACAAAATACTATCCAGCCAAAGGAAGAAAAGAATCCTGCCATTTGCAACATCATGGAGGAACTTGAAAGACATTATGCTAAATAAATAAGCCAGACACAGAAAGCTAAGCACTATATGATCTAAACCATGCACAATAATAATAATGATAATAATAATAAAAAAAAATCAGAGACACAGAAAGTAAAAGGATGGTCATCAGTGGGTGAGAGTGGGATGGGATGGGGGGGAGAGTGGGGGGACAGGGAGAGAAACGGGTAGATGATGACTGAAAGGTCCAAACTCAGTTGTAAGATTAAAAAAATTTTGGGTATCTAATGAGCATACTGTACTAACTGTAGTTAATAATATTATATTATTTATTTGAAAGTTTATAAGAAAGCAGATTTTAATTGTCCTTCATCCCCCCCAATTACAACTAGGGCTGGTGATAGATGTTTAATTAATGTGATTGTGCTAATCACTATATTATGTATACACATCCAATCTACATCTCGTACACCTTAAATATGTATAATTTTTCTTTGTCAAAATACCTCAATAAAGCTGGGGGAAATACTGTAACATATTAAATGCAGAAGCAGACTGAAGAGTCTAGCAGTCTTCTATTAATTTATTTTAGAGATTTTAGAGATTGAGGAGATTTGAAAAATATAAAATAATGCCACTCTTCTCACCAAATTTTTTATCTTTGAAAAATAATTATTTTTTCATAAAATGTTTTCTTCTTGTTAACATGTAATGGATTTTTATTATCTTTAAATAAGTTAATGTCATCTAAAAATTTCTTGTATTTAGTTCTAATACAGATAAAACACAGACATATATACCTATCATAAACATAAGTTCTTTAGAATCTCAATAGAATTTAAGAGCATGAAGCTTGGTGTGGTGGCTCACACCTGTAATCTTAGCACGCTGGGAAGCTGAGACAGGTGGATTGCTTGAGACCAGCCTGAGCAAGAGCAAAATCCTGTACCAAAACAGGAAAAACAGAAAAAACATAAAAAAAAAAAAAAAAAAGCCAAGCATCACGGTAGGCATCTACAGTTCTAGCTCCGTTGGAGGCTGAGCCCAGGAGTTTGAGGTTGTGGCAAGTGAGCTGTGAACACGGCACTCTACTCAGAGCAATACAGTGAGACTGTCTCGAAAGAAAAGAAAATTAAAGGAATTCTGAGACCAAAACATTTGAAAACCACTGTTTTACTTCATTTTTAACTGTAGATGGTAATGGGAGATGGCTGAAAGTTTTTGAGAATACACTAAATGAGCATTTTCTGGTCCTGCATATACATAGATCTGCCAGTTAATGAAAGTTGGTAGAGCCACTGACAGCATCTAGTCTGGGGAGCAGAAAAGCAGGTAATGTTTCATAAAATTATCATATTTTCCAGTGAGAAGAGATGTTGGACCTTTCTTGAGTCTAGGTCAAAGATGTCTCTGCATGTCTCTGTGTATGCACAGGTTCATACTATTTACAATGGATCAGTGATGTGAACCCAGTTGGCAAAAGCACAGACAGAAAGCGAATCAGTTCTCAGATCAAGGGAGAAACAAATGTATTAGTACTCTCATTATTTCAACAAGCAGCTATTGAGTATCTACTATGTACTATGTTTAAGGAAATGCAAAAGTTCCCCTCTGTCAGAATCTGGTAAAACCATCTTAAGTTTTTTCACAATTAGTCACCTGTTTGTTTTATGCAAGGAGCATTTTCCTGGGCTTTGTTTTTGGACACCAATTTTCATTCTCACATTCGTTTATTATTTTTTTGATAACTATTAACTTTGTACTGCTGGCAGACATTGTATACCTGTAGTGGTTAAGTGATAAAACAAATTTTCCTGACACATGTAAAGTATACAAATTTTATAAAGCACAAATTAAAAGTAAAAAAGAATGCAAAAGGATAAAGTTGAAAATTTTAACAAATCTCTCTCCATAAATAGAACAAGCAGAATGAGTAATATAGTTTTAAAAATTTGCCAATTTGACATAGACAGAAAAGTATACCCAACGACTTTATAAATATAAATCAATTATAAAAATTGTCTATATGCTAGACCATAAAGCAAACCTCAATAAACTTCAAAAAACTAAAACCACACAGGCTATATAATTAGGTTAGAAGTCAATTAAAAAAGATAGTAATAAGTAGAAAAACCCAGCTGCTTGAAATTACTTATTAAAGTAATAAGTAGAAAAACCCAGCTGCTTCTACATAATCAATATATCAAAGATAAAATTAAATAAAACTATAAATTGCTTTAAAAGGAATAATAGTGAAAATACAACATAATAGTACTTGAAAAATCAGCTAAGAATTAAGGAAAAAAGTATTGCATTAACATACAAAAAGGAAGTTTAAAAAAGTCATTAATTTAGTTTAAGAAATTAGAAAAACAGTAATATAAACTCGAATGAAATTAAAAATAAGGAACAAAAAAGAAGAGCATAAATGAATAAAACTAAAAAGCAAGTGTACAAAAGAAAAACTCAATAAAGGCAAATGTGGGCTATATACAGTGTTTAACCAACCCCTTTATACTACTATTCAGTAAAGAAGAAAGAAGGAGGGTCCAGGATCTGTCAATCTCAAGGAGGGAAACACAGCTATGACCTGAGCACTCTGGGAGGTGCAGGCAGGAGGGTCCCTTGTGCTCAGCAGCTTAGGAGTTCAAGTACAGCCTGAGCAAGAGCAAGACAGTGTCACTACTAAAAATAGAAAAACTAGCTGGGCATTGGGGTGGGCTCCTGTAGTCCCAGCTACTCAGGAGGCTGAGATAGGAAGATTGTTTGAACCTAGAAGATGAGGTTGCTGTGAGCTAGGCTGACACCATGGCACTCTATACAGGGTGAGAGAGTGATACTCTGCCTCAAAAAGAAACAGAAAAAGTAAAAATAAAAAAGAAGGAGAAATGATAAATTATTATAGGTCTTATAGACATTAAAAAGATAAGAGTATATTTTGACAAAATTATATCAACACATTCAAAAATATTGTATATTAGAGAAATGTCTTGAAAATGCCGAGTTACCAAACTGTCACAACAAAAGAAAATGCAAATATCCAATATCTATTCAAAAATACAGTTAAGTATATTCTTATATTCTTGGGGGGTGAGGGGAACCACCTAAAATCCCAGTTGCCTTCACAATTGATTGCTTTCACATGTTTGTTGTTGTTTTTTAATGACCTAGATCTGTGGTCTACAAGCCCTGGGCCCCAGATCAGGATCGGTGAGAGGCCCGCTGGAAATTAGGCCACACAGCAGGAGCGGAGGGGGGGCTGGAGAGCCGCCTGATGCTTCATCTGCATTTACATTTACAGCAGCCCCCTCTCTGCACCGTGGCCCGACCTCCCCCTCCAGACACACTAGCAGTGTTAGATTTTCATATTCCCGCAGGACCGCAGGCCGTGGTGTACACTGTGTGTGCGAGGGGTTTGCTTGCACTCCTTATGAGAATGCAGTTGACCCCTGGCCTCTGTCCTTGGAAAGATTGTCTTCCCGTGAAACTTGCCCCAGGGCTAACAAGGTTGGGAAGGGCTAACTCAGGCCACATCTGAGAACAGATCGAAAGGAATTGCCCCAAACTTTTTATAAGACCAGAAAAATTCTCACATCAAGTCAAAGATATTAAAAGAAAGGAAAATGGTGGTTACATATTCCTTAAGAACACTGTTGCAGAACGTAAATACAATGTTATTAAATTATACTTATGAAAAAAGATAAGTGCATCATGGCTGAGTGAGGTTTACTCTAGTAATGAAAAGTTGTTTTAACATTCAAAAATCAATCGGTTGAGTTCACCACTTTAAAAAAAGGGATGATTTCAGTAAGTTTAAACAAGAACATTAAAATGCAACAGTTTTTCAGTATTAAAAATTCTTAATAATAGGGCTATATGTCAACTTTCAATTTCAAAGGGAAATGAATTAATTTGCCAGAGTTCACTACTCTAACTCCTTATTTTAGGTCTTGGAAATATGATTGCAAGCTTATTTTCATGGTCTGGCTTAATGGTTAGCTCACAGCTACTTAATGGTTGAGTTGGTATATGGTTAAAACTAGAGCTACATTTTTTCTTACAGCAATTCACTGCTCTGTTCACAGCCATAATGTTATAGTATAATTATACTGAACTCTGTTAAGCTAACTGTGAAAAACAAGTACCTACTGAGCAACTTCTGTTAATTACCACCTTCAGCATTACTTTTCAAGGATGGCCACTGGACTGTTTGCAACCTCATCTTCTTTAAAAATATATGCATACTTTTCCAAATTGAATCATGCTATTTGGGAATATTTGAATTAATTTCTGGAACGTGTCAAATTAACAACAAAAAACATGTAATTTGATAAGCATGAAAGTGGTGCAAAGCAGAAATGCTTCTTTTGCCTGTTATTTTATTTATTTGTTTGTTTGTTTTGAGACAGAGCCTCACTCTGTTGTCCTGAGTAGAGTGCTCTGGGGTCATCGTAGCTGACAGGAACCTCAAGCTCTTGTGCTCGCTCAAGCTAGCCTTTCCCCTCAGCCTCCCAAGTCACTGGGACTGGGATGCCAGCTAGTTTTTTCTATTTTTACTAGAGATCTCAGGCTGGTCTCTGACTCCTGAGTTCAAGCAATCCACCTTCCTTGGCCTCCCAGAGTGCTAGAATTTTAGGCGTGAGTCACTGCACCCAGCCTTGCATACTATTTTTGAAGGAAATAAAGCGTCTTTGAGGACTACAAAGTGCAAATGAGCTCACAGTGTCGCTGGGCAATGAACTAAAATCTCCTTGCTTTTACATTCTTCTGTACCACCCCCTGCAAATTTTGGGCATATGCACCTAGCTGGGCTATACTCAGCAAATGCCTACGTGGGCTATACTCAGAAAATACCTAGCTGGGCTATACTCAGCAAATGCCTAGCTGGGCTATACCCAGCAAATGCCTGGCTGGGCTATACTCAGCAAATGCCTGGCTGGGCTATACTCAGCAAATGCCTAGCTGGGCTATACTCAGCAAATGCCTACGTGGGCTATACTCAGAAAATACCTAGCTGGGCTATACTCAGCAAATGCCTAGCTGGGCTATACCCAGCAAATGCCTAGCTGGGCTATACCCAGCAAATGCCTGGCTGGGCTATACCCAGCAAATGCCTGGCTGGGCTATACCCAGCAAATGCCTGGCTGGGCTATACTCAGCAAATGCCTGGCTGGGCTATACTCAGCAAATGCCTAGCTGGGCTATACTCAGCAAATACCTAACTGGAGATGAATGAGGAGAACAACATTGTCCTGGTGCTTTCAGAATTCAATTATGTTGCAAGACATAATCTGAAAACAGGAATAGACAAAACCCCTGGTGTATGTACAGCAGCATTTTAGATATATTTCAGAGGTCAAAAACTTGTTTTCTTCAGGCTACATTTAATGATTTCACATCTTATATTTTACTAACATTTAATTCAGGGGATTCTAAAAATTCAGAATTTCTGGCTTTTCTCCTGCCCCCCTTTCTTTTCTTGTTCCATTTTTAATTTGAAGATACAATATCACATCTGCCGGAATCGGAGAATGCTTGTCTGTGCCAGAGCTCGGCCCTCCACCATAGACGTCCATCCTGACAGCCTGACACTTGTCATTGACACTGTCTACTTGCCCTGATTAGGCTTTCTGGCTTGTGACCAAGGACTTTAGAAAGTTAGAAATTGGAAATAATTATATAATTTTTCATGAATTTAATGCAACTCTTTGCATCTGTCTTTAAATGAAAGTATTTTTATATTCTCTTGAAGCCTTATTAAGCCTGAGGAAATTCAACTTATTTCCTAAAAACTAATAGAGCCAACAATTATGCTAAATAAATGGCCACAGCAAATTTAATTTTGTTCTAATGTTAATGACGCTGGTGTATTTGAAGACATGAAGGACGGAGAATCAGGGTATGCAATCTTCAAAACTGGTCATCTTTCTTCTTATGCTTGCATTTACATTATTTCTTGATATACCAAAATAAAAAAAATAATAATTTTACAAATCCAATAAGAATCCAGGCAGAATCCTGTGACAGATTATTGGCAGGCTAGAAAATGCTTTTAAGTTATCTTTGGAAAGGATGATTACAAATTGGCACTAAAATTATTCATCCATTAAGGATTTGCTGATGTGTCATCATATCCTAGAAATTAATAGAAATAAATCACCCTTATTTAGAGATAATTCCATTTAGTCCCACATTTTCCCCCCAGGAATATATTTATTAGCACACAGCCTCTCTGTGTGACCAGACCAATCCTTACATTTGAACTTCCTGTGCAATCCAGAACAACTATTTTAATTATAAGAAGAGACTGCCTTTAATCGATAGATTGTTTGAACATTTTTTGATGAATGAATGAATACAGATTAGCCTGAATAGCAAGAATTCAAGGGCTGCATTAACAAACAGGGTGTGTGGAGACAACCATCCCCCCTCTCAGTGTGGGGCAGAGAGTCACCTACAATGACTGGGACCCAGCGGTTCGGAAGCCTCATTCGCAGAATTCAGGATGCAGGATCCTTAAAGGGACGTTAAGGAAGCTGTAAAGGTGGCGTGAAAGGTGTGCAAATCCGGCAGTAAGAAAATTAAGACTGAGACATATGCGAAAATCTAAGTCAGTGGGGGATTCTCACAAAACCAGAGAGCAGGTAGCAGAGCTTCTGCACAGATTAAAATCCTGCGGCAGGTCTTCAGCTTCTGAGCACAGTAGAGCAAGAACTACAAGGAGAGGTCCAATAGGGAGGGACAAGTGGCACGGTGAGCACTGTGACTCAAGAATGGGGCTGTTCTTAAAGGGAAAGAAACGTAACAGTGACATGGGAGAAAACAAAATCTTTTTTTTTTTTTTGCAGTTTTTGGCCAGAGCCAGCTTTGGAACCACCACCTCCAGTATCCGGGGCCGGAGCCCTACTCTTTGAGCCACAGGCGCCGCCCAACAAGATCTTCATGATACTATTTCTCCCATGGTTGGTGAACTAGCACTAATAATGATGATGGTTTACAAATGCTCACATTAACCCTGAAAAGTAATGGTATCAAAAGGTTAGCGATGAAAAAATTGTGGCTCAAGAAGATTGAGGTCCCTAGGGTCTCAGACCTTCCTCGGGATTGACTTCAGAAGCTGTGAGGTGAGTGGACTATATGTGGGTATCAAGTTCAGTGGTGGCTGAGAACTGTGAAATGTGCTCATAAAGAGGAAAGAAGTTTCATAATCTTATGACGAATTAATAAACCCCATGAAGTGGCAGAAATGCATTGCATGCTTGAGTGTTCTGAAGTAACCACCACAACAAAATCAAGCGTTTATATACAAGCGTCCAAGCTAAGCTAACGCATGTGAATGTCTGCTGAACTGCAGATCCTAAGGTCAGGGCCGCGTTAACAAGGGATGTGTGCAAATGAAATCATCGTATCTTTATGAAACATTTCATGATCCACACAGTTTAAAGTTACCAGTTTAGTAAGAATGAAAAATAAGAGCTCATATTTCATTCTTAATACCTTTACTATGTTCATAGTTTTAGAAAAAAACAAGAATATGTTTGTTATCTCTTGAGGAATCTGGTAGAAGGGAAAACATGGATTTCTGGTGATCTCTCAGGGGTCAGCCAAAGGAGACTGATGATAAGCAATCCTTTAATTCTCCCAAAGCTCATAAAAGACATGAATAGATCTATCAAAACTAAACCAGTGACTGACATTTGTACAAAACATGCAATTAATCCAAAAGTTTGTAGCCTCTCAAGATGAATAACTGTCTGGAAGCCTCCTTTACTGGAGTGTTTTATCTCAAAGACAGAATTTCCACCTCTCCTGTGAAAGTCACATGGTGGTAAGGACGGGCTCCCAAGAAGTGTGTCTAATAGTCTATGAGTTTCATGTAAATTATAAATTCAGTCCATTAATTTATTAGGCTAAATGCCATCAGGTAAGTGGTAATAATAAACACAACCTCCATAAATGAGAGTAATGTCAGTATTTTTTCTCCAAATATCTTCATGTTTGTTTTGAAGAGTAATATCAGTTATTTATATAAAATAGGTTTTTCCCCCATATATTTATTGTAATATATAATAACAGTATTCTACTGTACGAATTTTCACAAAGATTTTCTTCCCATAATGTTTATTAAACCATTATGGAGTACCGCATTTTGATTTTACCCTAACAGTGCCTCCTGCAGCACTGCCGTACAGAGCTGTGAAATAAAGGGCAGATCTCACTTTATCGGAGAAGGGGGAATGAAAGGTCGTGATGGGGACTGAACGTGTGGTTCTGCGAGTCAAAATGTGTTCACATCTCTCCTCTGCCACCTGCTAACTGAATGACCTTGGACATTCACCCCTGTAGCCACAGTTGCTCCTTTGGAAAATGGAAACAGCTGTCCATACATCATCAGGTTGTTCTGATCCGTTAGGACAATTCCTTTAGAGGACTCAGCTCAGTGACTCCTCAGCTCCCCTGCATCTACTGTACCCTGGGGATTCTGTTCCCTGTCTGGACTGCTCTTGCCCAGCTTCAGAGCAGACGTGTGTCATGCAGTCTGCACGGCTTTGATAGCTGTGGTGTGCATTGATTATGACACACCTGCTTCTCCATGAACCCTAAATGCTGACGAAGAGCAGATAGAACTTGCTCTTCTGTGACTTGACACGTGTGGTCCTTGTGGGTGAAAGAATCCAGATATAGAAAGTAGAAATTTTTATTTTGATTATATAATATTATATATATATTTGATTATATAATATTCTTACAATTCCGCTTACAACCTTTATGAGAAAGAACAAACCCTATCATGACAGTACTTAGACCCAGTGGGAGCCTGCCTCCATTTTCAATTCTAATCTGATCTACTACAGCACTGCCACCTGTTGAGTGATTCAGAGACAGCTGCCCACAGTATTTAAGAAAAGGTATTGAGAGCAAGGCTAGCCTGGCATCGGTTCTCTTACTGTCTAGATGTGAGAACTTAGACGTGATGTGTAAGTAAGTGTCTTGGAGATTGCAATGTCTTATAATGTTTCCTACTTCACTGAGCTGCTGTTAAAAATTTTAAACACGACATTGGTAAAGCACCTTAGCCTGGTGGAGGCATACTGTAAGCGCTCAATAAGTAGTTTCTATCTCAAGATAACTATTACTTTGACCAGGTCTGCTCATCACCCGAGGCAGCAGGCTCGCTGCCACCACCCCAAACTGGCTTTCTTTCCCACTTTCCCACAAGTCAACCAACTCTAATCTCTCTGTCCTCCAGGTGCTTGGCATCTGCCTTGTAAGGCATGATGCAGTTATCTCAAGTTTATTTAACTATTTCACCTGAACATTTGCCATTTCTATAAGTGAAGAAATAAATAGGACTTTAAATTTATTTTACAGCAGCTCATTACTTAGAAAACTGACTTAAAATATGCTCAAAGTAGGCAATCAATAAATCAGCTCTGAGTTAAAGGAAAGAGCAAAGAAGAAATGAAGGAAGAAAGGAGTAAAAAAAAAAATAAGGGAAGGAAGGAGAGGAAAAGAAAAGGGAAGGGATCTTGGGAAAAGGTAAGAAAGGAAGAAAGAACAAGAAGGAAGAAAAGGAAGGAAGGAGGGAGGAAAGGAGGGAGGGAGATAAAAGAATTAATTTGTGCTGCATAGCTTATCTTGATCCCTCTTTGATACACATGCAGTATCTGGAGAGATGCAATGTTTTCCCCTATGATTTCTTTTTCTGTATCTTCAATATATATCCAAAAAGATTGGATTTTGCCGTATAATTAAACTACAACACAATTAAATCTAAGTGACCCATTTAGCTTTGTTTTCTATGTTATGTGTTAATGAAATTAACTCATATTTTCAAGTTACTATCACTTGATTAGCCCTTGCAGCACAATGTTATTGTCAATTGGTAGATGATCTACAAAACGTATTTGAAATATCCTAGCATTCATTGGCTCTCTTAATGGGCATGGTCACCGTCTAGGAATCCTATTACTGAAGATAATAGGAACATCTCAATTCTAGACTGTATTTCATTTGTTCTGTTTTTACTGCTATTATTTTTTTTCAGGGGAGAGTAATAAAAGGTCCTTTGGATTACTCTCCTGAAAGTAAATAAATATTCTGAATGATATCAACTATCCTAACTCCCAAAATAAATATAACAACAACACTAATAGTAATATCAACAACAATAAGCTCCTTCCAGGACGTGCCTGCTTCATTATGTTCACGCAGAACCTCTGGGCGAGTGATTGAATTCCCCCCTCAGCATCTGTGTGTCTAGCATTATAAAATGGAAAAACTGGATAGTCTTGCATTGGCCAAATATTTTTGTAAACATGCTATTTTAAGACCAAAAATTGAAAATTCAATTTCCTCTAAGAAATACAGTTGCACATAACCATGTGTTACCTTATCGACTCTTGTTGTTTATCAGGCCACTCCCACAGCTTTCCACACCCTGGGTTCAACTGGCTCTAGAAAGCCTGAAGATTCACCTTCCAAATCTACTCCGGAGATGCCAACGTTCAGGGAATATGGGACCCCACATAAATTTAGATGATCACGTAAGTGAGAAATCTGTAGGGAGGGCCAACGTATCATTCTGTAATAAGTACAATCCGTAAATGTTTTAAATACAGGGGTACTTTAATATAAAAGAGAGGCACGTTTCTAGAAGTTAGGCGCACAGGTCTTATTAAATAGAATATTAGTCTCTATAGGCAACGCCAGCTTTGATCCCACAGCCACTGAGCTGCTGCTCCTCAGACTCCGGGGCTGCTCCTTTCCGCCTGGTCTCCGCCGCCCCCTCAACTGGCACTGTTCAAATTCTGCCCATTATTCAAGTTCCTGTTCCTGAGAGCGTTTTTTGAGCATGTGCATAAAATGTAATAAAGAGTCTGGCGTATCCTTGTTTATTTGGTGTTTTTCCAAAGCAGTTTCACAAGATTAAATTAAAAGGTTTATCACTCTATATTGAAGTGCTACCCCACCATCCTCCACCCTCAAAGCTTTACTGAAGTAAATTGCTCCATTTCAAAGTTTTAATCTTTTGGCCTAATTAAGGGATTTCTATCCTGGTTAGAATATAAAGAATGCTTAGAGCTAATGGGCCTTTTGTTCCAAATGCTACATTTAATTTTCTGTGAATAAAATTTTACAACATGGAAAACATCAGGTCTTGCTGAAACACCAGTCAAACATGGTAATTATAGAAGCTACTAATTAATAAATAAATAAATCCTGCTCAGCTTCTATAATTATAGTAATTTTTAAAGCACATATGTTTCAAAATAAATGTTTTAATACGTCTACATTTAGAAATGTAATGTATCTGAAAAATAACATAGACAGTATGGCACTGCATTAGAAATCACAGAGCTAGGAGGTAGTATTTTGTTTTTTACCAGTATTATTTAAATTTACATACTTATATCAGCACATAAAATTGATCATCTCTATTATTTTGTGAGAAATTTTATTTTTGTTTTCACTTCTTTTCTTATTTTTTTCCTCTTTTCCCTTTTGCTACTTTTGCCTTCCTTCTGCTGACCTACATCATTCCATCCCATATTTCATATTCCAGTATTTTGTTTTCTTTATAGATAATATAAATATGTAATTAGATGGTAATATATACTGTTATGTAGTCTTCATTTTTTTCCCCTAGAGTATACATACATGCATATGTATACAAGTATACACACACAAAAGTATATATAAGTTATTTATAACAAAAGGGTAAGATCAAAATCTAACTATATATAAGTTTCTATAACTTGCTTATTATACTAATCCTTATTATTTGGAAATCCCTTCACATAATCTGGAATGTTTCTAATTTTTATTATTGTGTCTTTAATTAATTACAAAAGTAATATTTTATGCTTTATAGTATACCATAAATATTCACTCTTCTACTGATGCTTATTAATTGCATTTTTAGTTTTCCCATCAATTAAATATAATATCATAGTACATGTGTGCGTGTGTATTAATTTATTTTTAGAAATTGTATTTCCAGAAGTGAGATTGATGAGTGTGTATATAATTTTATATATATATATGTATATATATGCACATGTGTGTTTGTGTATATTTCCTTGTATCTTCCTGATAACTATGGAGTTGGTGTAGTTTCTCAGATTTTGTTTAACCATTCAAACACTTGGATGATTTTTTTGTTTAGATTTTCCTTGCCAATTTGAAATGGCTTTCTGTACATATATCTACCCTATTTCTATTATTTGTGATGCAATTTTTCCTATATTTTATTACTTCAAGTATGTAATTTTATAATATTTTTGCTATATTTAAAGAATCAAGTACAATTATTACACTTACAGATTTCTTTGCTAGTTTCAGAGTTTCCTAAACGAGGGTTAAATTTTTTTCTTCACTGCTATATTGAAAATGAAGGCTCCTTTATTTAATAATTATTTGTAAATATTGCACATTTGTTAATCTTTTCAGGAAATTCCTTCATATGTGGATTGAGTTAAAATTATTTATTTTGAGATGGCTTGTCAGGTATACAAAGCCATCCTACAATTTATCAAGATAGATGAAGCAGAACTCCAATCAGAGAATCCAGACTCCAAGAAAAAGCCTTGGACCTTCATCAAAAAATTGGCAAAGCAAGGTACATCTATATGTTTTAGGATAAAAAATGTTTTATAAATAGCCGAATCATATTCCATGGTATGCATATATCACAGCTTACATTAGTTGTCTATTTTGGGGGAAAAAAAAAGAGAAGTTAACTGATGACTCCAAACTGAACCTCAGAGTCAAAGCATTCTATAGTAGACATACTCTTATTTGACAATGTGAATGTGACTTTCTTTGCATTATTATTATTGCTTAATATTTCGATGCAGCAATCATCTGATTTCTTTTCTGAATGTATTTATCTTCGTTCATTCTTTACAAGTTTTTTGTTTTTAGTCCTTATCTTAAACATTGTTATTGTTACTAAATTTTAAGCCCTTTTAATTTTGTGAAGGCAAAATGTGGAAACCTAATAAACACGTGTATGTTAAAAAAAAAAAAAAAAAAAAGTCTCCCTTAGCCACCAAATTAAAATATTGCTTTAATTATTAAGGAGAATTCTTTTGTTATTATTGTTGTTGTTGTTGTTTGGGATTCATTGAGGGTAAAAAGAATTACACTGATTGTGGTTGTTAAGTCCTTGTAATTGTGTCCCGTCCCCAAGATCGTGCTGTACTCCCTGACTCCCCACAGCCCTCCCTCCTCTCCTCCCCCGATCCCTCAGTCCCCCATCAACCTTTCCTAGATTATCTGATGTTCTATACCCTAAAATTTTACTTTTTTTTTTTTTTTGTGGTTTTACATGTTTATTTATATAGCATTTCTTTTTTTTTTTTTTTCCTTTTTTATTTTTTTATTATAGATAAAAATATGCACCATAGATGTGGCCCAACCCATCACCCTCCCTCCACCCAAACCTCCCCCCTCCCTTCCCCTTCCTTGGTCCTTTCCTCATAGTCTTGAGGTATAGTTGGGTTATAGCCTT